>LPNX010310677.1:17582-194871 GCA_001517045.1 Pseudotsuga menziesii | reverse complement strand
GAGTGGTAGCTAAGTTGGTTGGAATTCGAGTCAAAAGACCGTTGATATTGAGATTGGAGGTTCAATTCTCAGAAACCCAACTTTTTGGGTTTAGGCTCCCAAAACTAAAGCCGATAGGCGAGGCCCCCCTTTGGATGAGCCCCCTAGAATTGTTACTGTGAATGTAGCGAATCCCGACCACAATTGTCGAGACTCTAAACTATGTGATATATATATATATATATATATATATATATATAACCCTACATAAAACTTTTCAATCTTACTAACATTATATAAAATTATTTATTATAAGCATTTTTAAAACCATATAATTAAAATAAATATTTAATAATATCATTATGTTTAACACTCTTTTTCAATACATTAAATCCATGTTAATGGAGGAATAGGTAACCGTAGAGCACACCGCCAATGGCTCACTCAAATCACAGAATCATTCAAGGATCAGATATCCAACTGAGAAACCATAGTGTAGTCACTAGAGAGATTATGGGAAGAAGAAGAATAAGATCCAACTTATGGTGGGACATGTTCACCACTGGTGGGATAGGTAGGTTGGGTTTCACTGGACGGGAGAGAGAATAGAGGTGGTGGGTTGCTTGCTTTCGGGTGGGTCTGCAGCTCTGCTTTGTTCATTCAGCTTGCTGGGGTGCGCGGCTGTACGTACCAGGCGTGGGTAGGGCCATCACCTTCTAATCTGGTAGTTGGTTGGCGGGGTCAAGTGATTCAATTTCGTTACACTTCGTTCTGGGCAATATGTGATGCAGTGAGCCCTTCTTTGCTTGTCCTCACGGATTGCATCTACGTAGCCCGCCTAACCATAATATCTTACTCAGACAGCCTGCACAATTTTCTATTAAATTTCTAAGTACATATTTAATGCCCCATTTACTTGGAACATTTAGTGGACACCAAAAATCACCATGTTGCATACCCATCGAGCCCCCTAAAAAGATATCTTCCCTTTATCCTTAAAAATCAACATCCCAACTCAAGACCTCCACACACACTTGCAAGTTATATCATCTTTCATTTTAATTTTACCAACATTTTTTTTATAAGTACATTTATTATTGTCATTGTCCACATTCCATTCTTATTCCTTCACTTAAGCTATGTGGATATGAACATATAAAACAACACATAAGAGGTTTCAATCAACTCGTCCATAACGAAGACTGGGAGGCCAAAAAATTATGGATTTGATTCTGTCACATCGTGTCTGTCTACATCACTTTCACGCGCGCAAAACATCCACTTTGACGACCTCGATTTGTCTAATCTATTTTTAGACAACATCCATTTTAACATCCCGCGCGCAAAATACCTAGATTTGTCTCATCTTTTTTTATCGGATGCCTTTTTTAAATAAAAAAGTCATTTCTTTTATTTATAAAGAAACAGGTTATATCACTGAGAGATACCAAAAATGGTAAACCTTGACACCAAAAACACGGATCTTTCCCCATCTCACAATCTCAATGTATGCGTCTAGTTCACAAAACGTCATGGTATCAGTCAGCAGAGTTCTCACATCTTAAAAATACAAAATGTTATGAAAAACATGCCATCTACAAACCAAGGCTACAAGTAGAAACCGACCTTCTCATCCCACCAAAACAGTAAAAAAATCTCCATGCACATCCCATCCCATGTAAAATAAAAAGCAAAAAAACTCCATGCCCATCCCATGTGGAGTCAGAGAAATATATATCAAATGTCAAAAGGCCTACAAGTAGACGAGAAAGTGAGTTCCCCAGCCAAAATTTCAGAAATGGTTAGATGTCCTGCAATTGACACTAAGGTCTCCTTAGACAATCCATCTGCCAGCATGTTATGTTCTCTGTGGATGTGTTGACACTCAAAACCGAGGAAAGTATCTTTAAGTGCCAATAGGCATGCACCCTAGTGTTCCAGCTCCAAGACCTGCAGCTTGGCCAAGTTATTCACCCAGTCAATGATGATTCTAGAGTCTCCAAAGACTGAAAATCAGGGAAGGCCCATGGAAGAAGCAACAAAGGGTAGGCCCCAGAGAGTAAGAAGCTCCGCTTTGGTATTTGTACATCTGCCACAACCTATCTTAAGATGGAAAAAACGAGTCTTAATGATAAATAGGACCATACCAGCTCCTCCAACACCACATTGAGTTGCACCATCAAAGAAACCCACAGATGGAGTCACCTTTGGAGTTGCGACAATCAATCGAATCTTCTTCTTCTTGACTGGTTCATGGAAATCTAAAATGAGTTGAAGAACACCTAATTTAACAGACTGTACCTGGTATCTCGCATCCTAAAAGATAATTGCATTCCTCGTTTTCCAAATAAGACAAGTGCACAAAAGGGAAGATAGAGGGGTTTACACCCAATCCTCAACCAATTGTTCATAAAATCAATGAAGGAACAATCATCCCATGATAGTAGAATTCAAAATGTGTAGCAACAGTGTTAAAAAGCACCCTACCAAAGGTACATTCCCAAAATAAGTGTTGTACAGTTTCAGCTCCCGCTGCATAGAGATGGAAAAAGTTTGTGCCAATCCATTCTTTATCTTGTAAAGTGTCCCGGGTGGTAACCTTATTGTTGATACAGAGCCAAATGAAACACTTGAGCTTCAGTGGTAGATTCCATGTCCAAAGTTCCTTATGCCACCAACGGTCCACCACAGGTAGATGATTTTCAATAAGAAACTGATAGGCCATCTTAGCAGTCACATGACCCGACTTACAATTAAATGACCAGACCAACCTGTCCATCTCATCGTGAAGATGAATACCCACCACAACTAATTGAGTTACATGGTTATCCCATTCAACAAACCAGTCGCCAGAAATATCGAGATCTCTAGCGGAGGGCCAACATGAACTTACAGTAGAGAAATCACCACCCACTTTTAACTGGTCAAGAGTCTTCAGTCCATAATCCTGCAAGTAATCCACTAAGCTTTGTGATAGGAAGTGTGTTTTCTCCAAACCCACCATAGGATCTGCACCCACAAGAACATAGGCACCATTACCCACCTTCCAACATAGTGATTTACTAACCCATCTAAACACTCAGATAAAACCATTCTGGATAACAGAGGTTCTAGCCACTTAGTGGTTGTCCATCCTAATCCAGTTGATTAGTGAGCACTTTCGTAAATATTTGGACATAAGGATCTTATACCAGATACCACAACCATTCAATGCCATCCAAAGACTTTTCATCTTGAGTGAGCAGTTGAACCAATCTAGTTTTTTTATGTTCTATCCACCACAAGAATATGGGCTGGTAATAGTATCCCAAGTTACCAAACGTGTGGTGTGGCCAATGTCCCGACCACCCCACAAAAAAATACACATAGTCATGTTGATAGCTTTAATGATGGAACACAAGACCTTATATAGTGAAAACCAGTACACTGGAATGCCACTCAAAACATATTTGAGTAAAACAAGTCTATCACCCAGAGAGAGTGTTCGGTAGTCTAATTGCTTACCCTAGCCTCAATTTTTCTCACCAACCAATTCCAATCAGTAATATAATAGTTAAGAGGTTTCACCCAAAATCCCAAATACTTAAAACCCACCTCTATCGGATCCATCTTGAAAGGAAAAAGTGCCTTGATGTCTGCAACCAAAACATCATCAATATTACTCTTCAAGAATGACGATTTGTCAATGTTGACCAACTTGCCAGATGCATCAGAGAAAGTGTCAATGATCCTTCTATAACAACTCCACTGCCCAAGGACACCCAGACCAAAAAGAATCACATCGTCAACGAAAAACAAGTGCGTGAGGGAAACAGTAGAAGTGATACCAAAACCCTTGATATTGCCAAGTTTCTTTGCATTTGCAATAAGTAGGCTCAGGCCCTCCACAACCAAGAAGAATGGTAAAGGCGAGAGTGGGAAACCCTGATGTAGACCCTGAATCGCATTGAAAGAGTGTGAAGGTGTACTGTTGACAAGAACATCAAAGTTTGTCGACCTCACACACCCCATGATCCAATTTACGATGTCCAAATTCAAACCAACCTGCAACAAAATAATCCTTAACAACGTCCAGCTAACCCTATCATAGGCCTTTACCATGTCCATTTTAAGTATTAACACTACAAGATTGTGGGTTTTGATAGAATGAAGAGCCTCTTGCGAGATACCAATCGCTTTTAAGATCTGTCAATTCTTAAGGAAACCAAATTGTTCCTGAGAGATCACATCTGCAAGCAGTGGTTTTAATATATTGGAGATAATCTTGGTGATGACCTTGTAAGCCAAGTTGCAAAGTGATATTGGGCGGAAATCAACAAAAGACATGGGCTTATCACAATTGGGTATCAGCGTAATATAGGTGGCATTAAGAGATCTACTAACGAAACCCTCGCTGTGTGATTGCTCCACAACTGCCCAGAGGTCCCATCCACCAGATCAAAAAAAGACCAATAAAATTCGACCGTCCACCCATCAAGACCAGTACTCTTATCTTTGGCAAAATCTTTCAGAACAGACTCAACTTCCTCCAAAGTAACCTCCTTTCCCACATCTGCAGCCATTGCTTGGTAAAAAAAGGTGGGGAAATGTTTGATAACCAATAATTGTTCCTGAATGTGAGATTTTGTATCCTCCTTGAATGTAGCAGAAAAGAAATCAACTGCTTCCCCCTTCAAGGAAGCATCATCCGAGCATAGCTTACCATCATAACCATATAGTTCCCAACTGGCATTCATGTTATGGTGGCCATTAGCAAAGTTTTGGAAAAAAACTGAGTTTGCATCACCCTCTGCGATCCAGACAACCCTGCTCTTAAGCCTTAAGGTAGAAACCTCAAAGGTCAATATAGACTCCTTGCGAACCCTAAGCGCTGCCAGTAGTAAAGCCTCATCCTCTGATAATATGCAAGTAGATGTACACAACATAAGCTCAGTAATCGAGGTCTCGATCTCCAAAATTCCAGCATCTCTGTTCACTTTCTGCTAGCAATCCCAGTCCCAGACATAGTTCTTCACTAGTTTGAGTTTCTCCACCAGCATGTCCATAGCCCCACCATTGTTCGAAACCACAAGACCAAGCCACAGTGATCTCACATAAACAACAAAATCAACATTCTTCAGTAAAGTGTAGTTGAATTGAAAAGGGGGCAGGAGACCTACTCCCAGGCTCCATCCAATCCAAGCAAATCGAGAAATGATTTGAAGTGACAGATGTCTGGGTCCAAACCTTGCTATGATAGGGTAACCTGGGAACCAACTACTCAACAACAAGAAAATGGTTTAGGCGTTTGCTAATGCAAGCCTTCCAACCACGACCATTTCGCCAGGTAGGAGCAAGCTTATGGGGTAAGATGTCTACCATCAGTGAGTCAGATAATAACCGTGCAAAATAACCTACAAGTGGATCACTTCTCGCAGCATCACCCCATACCTCCGAAAACAATAATGTGAAGTTCAAATCACCTGCAATTAAAAGGGAGGGTAAATTAAGCAAACCCTTTGACCTCACCAGGTCCTAGAAACATTCCATGTCAGCATATAGTGCATAGATGTTAAGGCAATTCCACACACAATTTACCCCTCTAACCTTGGCCTCGAGTAGTATGCCTACAACCAAAAGGAAAGCTTTGCATCTCACAAGCAGTGGGTTCCAGGCTGAAAGTAGGCCCCCAGATATACCCGCAACATCACATACACAGTATTCCCAACTCGGTCTGAGGAGTGAGAAGGAAAGAAGGGCTTGCTTAAAGATCAAATTAGGTTTAAGTTCATCGAACAGTTTCTTGAGGGCTAACAATCTGGGCTGCCCTCCAAACCCCCGAATGTTGAAGGATAAAACTTGCATTAAGTTAACAATGTCAGGGAAGCCACTGCTCTAAGGTCCCCAGGAGGAGGAGGAGTAGGTGCAGGATGGCCAACATGAGCTGCATCTTTGATATGCACAAAAAGTGGAATGTAAGCACCACCATCCGATGTAGGGTAGTCACCCCAACAACCCTTGGGCTTAGGTTTACGGCTTCGTCTGATCGTGACGTTATCATGTCGAATGGAAGCTAGGGTGAGTGTGGAGGGGGACACCAGAGTGCGATCAGAGAAGATGGGAAGTGCCTCTAGTAAGGGTGGGTCACAGAAAGAAGGTTAAGCTATGGGGCTAGCAGGACAAGGAATCCCATTCACAACATGTCCCAAATCTGATGACCCCGATGGAGGAAAGTCCCCACAAGATGCCTCCGAGTGAACCCCTCCCACATCATCCCACCCAACACAACAGGAGGTATAATAGTGTCAGAAGAAACCACTAATGACAGTTCTCCCCTAGACGGGTCACATAAAACAGTCGAAGCAACCACAAAAGGCCTAGACACCTTCCCCCCCACAGAAACCAGCGACGGTGCAGCTGTAGAAATACCAAGTGAAGTTAAACGAGCAATGTTGTCCATCTCTTCATAGTCCTTATTCGATAAATCAACATAAATAAAGTCAATAATCATATTTAACTTACTCGTGTCCGCAACCGCAATGTCCAATGGTGAATTACCGATGGTCCCTAGCACAGACAAATCTAGACAAGATGATTCCCGAACAAGTGAGGGCAATGGCTCTGACTAGTCCCACGGGAAAGTAGGAGAATGAGCAATGCACCGATAAGTGCATTTATCCCTCAAATGGTTCATCTGATGACAAATGTGGCAGCGGAAGGGAACATGCAGGTAATCCAGGCATTGCACTCATGAACAAGTTCTCCAAGCCAGTTCCAAATTTGTTGAAAGACCATCTGAGATATCCAATTCAACTAGAACCTTTGCAAAGCATTTGTCCAAAGAATGCAAACTTTGTGTGTCCAGGGTAATGAAACGACCAATGGTGTTAGCAATACCACTGAGTGCCTCCAACGACTGGAATGATAGCGGTAAATTGGGCAGGAGCACCCAAAGATGATGCTTCAGAGTGGCTTCAGATGCCTATAATTTTTGGGATCAAACCCCACCCACCATCTGCAGAGAACCAAGGAACCCGCCCCAATGAGCCACTAACCCTCCAAAACTTGTAAAGCATCCGCCTCCTCCAAGATCAAAAAGATGTACCACCCATTAGATAGTTTGATCACCGTGGGAGCATAGTCCAACAAGGGTTTTCAAGAATTGGAAATCCAATCGGTCCAACCAACCCTGTTGAGTTGCCAATATTCCAATCTCCCCACCAAAGCCCTAGCGCTCACTGCCGGGACCTTCTCCATGACAGAGTCGTTATCCACAATGAAACACTTGTGCTCAGAAGAGGTTTTATAAACCCCATGTTTTCATTGTCGGTGGTTCCTACTCCCCATCCCCTCTGTTAACCCAACATGCTCCATCGAACAATGCATGGCCGAAAAATCGAACGCCCCGACAATACAGAAGCCTCGTGACAGTGTGGTGATGGAACAGATGAGAATCACGTGATCTCCACCAAAGTTAACCCAAGCCACTGAAGGACAGAACCAGACAAGGCAACCAAACACTAGTATACTAGAAAAGGAACGCCACCCGACACCACCAAACCCTACCGACCAAAAAACTACCACCCACCTGCAGCAAATGTCCAAACCGTCCATAATAAACCAAAAACAATACCAGCAACCGTCGATGCAGGTATTGAGACCATCGAGAAGTAAGCTAAACAACAAAAAAACATCGAAACCCTATGCAGGAAAACCCAAACCCCCATCCGCTCCATCCTCCCCCCCAAAATCTAATGGATTGTCTATGAATTCTAATCAGTGGTCATAACAATGCTTGGTTGCAAATTGCATTGTGAATATGTTTGTTTGATGTGTTATTTACTATTATAAAAAGATATAAAAATATTTTAATGATATATTTTTAATATGTTTAAAAAAATTATTTATTACAAAGTGAGATGAGTGAGATAAGGCTATATGTTCCACCATTTGCCATTAATTTGATAAGAATACATTACTAACTATCATGTTCACAAAGTTATAAAAAATATTATTTTTTAATATTTTTTATTTAAAAATTGATTAGAAAATAACTTCAGTGGAACATTTTATTTTATTATTATTATTATTTTTTATCATTAAATCTATTAAAAATAAATATACATTACAACTTTACATAGATATTTTTCTAAATACTTATCTACACAAATATGACACATAGTTATTCTTACATTTTGTACTTATCTTTAATTTTTAATGATATAAATGTTCTTCTATCCCCATGATTTAAGAGGTTAGCATTTACTACTTACATTTTTTTATCATTGTAATTCATTTGTTTATTATTATGTCCCCGACAAGGGGATATATATGAATCGGTTAGGCCTATTATTTGGACTAATTTGTAGCAACTTTAATAAAACATATAATTTTTGCTAAAGTTTGTATCAATTTTTTTGGGGAATTATTTAAATCTTGATTAATCTTACTTCTTATTGGTTTGTATAGGTGACGTATGCATGGGACTTTGTGCCCCAAGACCCGGCGGCGAGCTTGCGTAAGCAGCGTGTAGCAATTTGCATGATAAAGTTACAGATGGAGGGAGAAACATGCACCAAATGCTAATCATTGACTGCACTGTCAACCATCGACTGCAACAATCCCCAGCCACATTTAGTATTCCATAATGATAACAAACAAATGTAGCCCTTGCAATTGTTGTATTTTATGCTATGGTTTTAAACAAAAATTAACTGACTTTTATAAAGTTTTTTTCATCCACTATCTTATTGTAGAATTACCTTTTCATTTTAGCCTCTGACACTGACACTGCCACCCTGAAAAACCAGCAAGTTAGTGACACTGACAATCGCTGCAGTCTATGGCACTCTGCAATCAATGACTTGCATGAATGAGGAACATGGTTACCTAGTTTAGTGTAACGTGGCAAGCTACATGGGCTTAAACAAAGTCTTCCTCTGGATCATGGGAGAACAGTCTATCTCCACCACCTCCCCCTTCTCAGTTGAGCGCAGGATTGCAGCAACAATTGAACCCGGAAAATGTCAGGAATCGAATTGCCCAGGAGCTCAATGCAATCATGTGAGCTGCAATTGCCCAGGAGCTCAATGCAATCATGTGAGCTTCATTGTTGCAGCTGATGATGCACAGAGACACATTAGCAACCATCATTCTAACATCTGGGACGTTGCGGCTGATGATGCACATAGACGTATTAGCAACCATCATTCTAACATCTGGGACGATGATGTTGTACATTATCTCTCAAGCTCTTATTGTTGGAGAATTTTTGTATTGATCAGTTTATTTCCAGCAATTCCATATGTTTAAAATTCATGATTCATTATTCTTTGCAAGTTATTAAACTTGAAAGCTGGTTAAGACGTCTTTGCATAATCTATTGATATAATCTTTGAGCTGGCTGTCATCCTAGGCATCTTCATATATTGAAAACTGATATGAAAACTGTTGATATCTTTCAAAGTCGTCCTCTGATATATTGAAAACTGTTTAGCAAGGGATTTCATATCAGTGCTTTCAGACAAACCATCTGATGTTGCCTTAGTATATAGACAGACTTCGTCTTTGGAGTCGAGAACGGGCCTGGGGGATTGATGAGCAGTCTTTGGAATCAAGAACGGGCCTGGGGGATTGACGAGCAGTCTTTGGAGTCGAGAACGCGCCTGGGGGATTGACGAGCAACTTTAGTAGATTGACAGACTTCGTCTTTGGAGTCAAGAACGGGATTGGGGGATTGTCAAGCTCGTCGTCTGAAACATTCAAGATATAAGACTCAGTAATATTAGAAACCCTTATATCTTCAGCAATATCCATCTCTATGGCGGAGTCTATTAGTGAAGACTCAACAAGGCTATAGTCTGAATATCTCAAAATGAAAATATCAGACTCAGTTTGAAGATCAAAGCTGAAGTCAATGATATAATCTGCAGGAATAGACCCAATGACACCAAGGGTAACATAAATATCTAGCTGACGGTGGAAGAAATATTGGCTGGCCAAATTTCCCTTTTCAAAAGCATCTGGGGCAGGAATAATCATAGCCAAAATGAAGCCAAAAGGCAAATCCCATGAAGAGAGAATGCTTGGCAAATAATCAGGATGAGATCCCCAAAAGCTACAGTAATAGCAAGTGTCAGCGCAATCTGAAAGGAATGACAAATGCCATGAAAGCACCTTGAGGCATGTTCAGCGCATTTGCATGTATGATATGAAGCTCCAAGGATTAAAATACACATAAGTTATAAAGAACCAAAATACTATGTGAACAACATGGATTAGGTTTACATATTTTCTGCTTCGAGGATCTAGAGAGAATGCTCTATATTCCATGAATATAGAGCAATAGAACTTACCTGCAGGTGCCTGGAGTAGATCCAGGATCCCCAACGACTGGCATAGAACCAAGAACAGGAGGTGATAAATCAGGTACAAATGGGACATACCCAGCCCCATCGGGAGAAGAAGGCACAGAATAGTCCAGAGGAGGAGAGGCAACCGTTGGAACACCATACTCGGGTGTAGATGGAGAAGGGAGGAGAGCTCCTCCAGTATGGGCAGGAGGAGTGTCATCTGGGGTTGATGGCATTGTAGGAGAAAACGGTGTACCATAGGAAGGAGTAGTGGGTGTTGGAGAGTATTGTGTTGTGGGAGATGATGAGCGTCCCCCTCGTAGAGCCTCTGATACCACTGGCTTTGATCACATTCTATTTCCCTCCTGTGATCATTCCTCTGCCTCTGCAGAAGGTAATTCACAGGAACAGATTTGGCATCTACCCATCTCACATTGCACTATAAGACCTTGATTCCTATTCACAAACAAGGTTTGCATATCAACAAAATCCAAAGAAAATAATAACTCACTCAATATTCGATAGCAAGAAAGTTGATGCATGCTATCTTTCTGCAACATTCCAAGAATCAATTCCTTTGCAGATTCAGATATGGAGCTCCATACACCGCTAGCAACATCTACCTCTGTATTCTGTAGTTTCTCGTACACACTCGTGGCGCTCTCTTTCTGGGCATCAAAAGGTGTCTTGGCACACAGAAGAACATTGACTAATTAAACTCCAAGAACATTTAGATAACATACCTATCCAAATTGATAAATCAAAATTTCTAAGTCTAAAAAGCTATCCGGATTATCTGGATTATCTGACCTCATGATAATACTCGATGGTTTTACATCTCTGTGAAAATACTCGATGGTTTTACATCTCTGTCAATGGTTTTACATCGCTGTGAATGGCAGTATTGAAGGGATTGCACAAGAAATTTAATTACTATTGTGATTTGTCTCTCGAAAAGAATGCCATTGCCATACCGGTCGAGTAAGTGCTGGATGTCTCCTCCATCACAGAGTTCTGAAATCTAGGCACTCCAATTCCTCTGCCTCTGAGTAATGATCTGAAACGCAAAATTAGATCAATGCTCTGCCTCTACGTAATGATCTTGACTCTGTGTCTGATCACTCCAGAGGGTGAATGAAGTAAAACTTCATTTGAAATTTGAAATGTCTCAGCCTCAGCCTCAATAACACACAACACAACGAATGAAATGAATGGACTCCAGAACTTGCCCTCTGCTCTTTCTTGCTCCGAATTCAAATTCAAAATCGAAATCTAATGTTTCTAATCCGAAATCAAATGTCAGCCCATCGTTAATGTCAGCGGGAATTCAATCCTGCAACGGCTATCCAATTCATCGGCGAGTGGCGTGCTCACACATGGACAATTGGCTTCTACATGGACGAGTGGCTCACACATGGACGATTGCCTCCCACATTGATGAGTGGCTCACACATGGAAGACGATTGGCTTACACATCAACCAGTGGCGCACTGCAAAAGAGATTCCAAGTCCAGCCGAGGTCATGGAAGGTGGACCACTCACTTGCCCTCTTGCTTTTTGCTTATATGACACATTGACCACCAATGGCGCTCTTGTTTTTTTGTTTTTTTCCCAAATTTATTTTACTACGTTGTAATAGTCACCAGTGTCTAATGAGTAACAATCAAACGTTTTTACATAAAACATAAGATAATGTTATTTTTATGTCCATAAATGGGAGAGAAAAAAGGTTAATAGGACTTTAATTAAGGATATACACATAAACAAACAAAAGCTTAGATAAAGAGATATGAATGTTAGTAAGTGAAAGAAAATAGTCTTTTCAAAGTAGGGTAAAAGTCTAAGCCTTAAATGATGTGAAGCTCTAACTCAATTTAACGATGGAAGCATAAGCATAACTAGATACGGTGAGATCATTTTATTAATGTTCAACAAAAGAGTGCTAATTATAAGAATGTCGATACAATGTTAGATTGCACAAGCCACTCCTATGTAAAGTACACATCTAACTGTTTCAAATCTACTCATGTGAAGAAATGTGATGGTTGCTCTCGAATTCTAACCTTATTTGATGGGCAAATCTCGTACCGAGGAGAAACAAAACAAATTCCATTGCTCGTACATATGATGAATTTAAGGAGATTTCACCATAGCAAGCATATCATTGTTAGTATGTAATTGAGTTTAGAGGTCTTTTAAAGCCTTAAAGCCCAAGCTCAAGGAAGATCTTGTAACCGTTGATATAATTATTAGCAAAAAAAAAAGCCGGTCACAAAAAAAACACAATATGGTGGAGATGATCCAAAGATTTAAGGATACGGCCAAAATTGGAAGGAAAGATGTGCAAGAAGAGGATTCCTAGAATACAAATATAGATGTGCAATGACTATTATGGAGAGAGAATAAACATCCCTAACATCCTCTATCATTGTGAGGGAACCAATGCAAAACTTGATGATGTCCTTTGGGGACAAATTAGGGTTGAGGGGGTTGATTGATCCTGGAAGGAGCTTTGGATTGAAAAGATCCCTCTCTTGTAACATTTGAGGTTGTGGGGAAAAAGTTCATGATGGAAGGTTGGTTGTTCAAATGGATTTGGTGGGAGGGGGATTGACTTCAAGGTCTCGTAAAAATAGAGTGTATGTTGGCCTCGAGGAAGGAGGTCAGTTGTGTCATAGATTTGCCACCAATAGGATTCAAGGTTTGCGAGTTTGTTTGATGCTTACCGCCTCTAGTGGTCAAGATACACTAAAAGGAGGTGATGAGCTATCAGGAAATTCTCTAATATCTTTATCGTGTGTCGTGTCTGTGGACAGAATTCTAGCAAGCAAGTAGACTTTCAATTTTGACGGAGAAAATGCATTCGACATCGTTGCTTACGCTGGAGTAGATATTGAAGAAATTCGGTAAAAAAACTGAAAACTTTCAATTATACATGCAGGAGGAATTGCAATTTTAACTAAAATGTCTAACTAAATTAAGCTAATAATATAAAAAAATACAAATTTATAAAATATTTAACCTTCTTCATTTGATATTTTAATATTACACGTGTTTCTAACATAAAAGTTTAAGAGTTTATCTGTGTATTTTCTCTTTTTGACGTTGGCCCTAGTTACTCGTAACACATCACAATGCTCTCTGTCAAAGACTTTGAGAGAAGTAGAAGTCGTGTTATAATGGCTAGTGAACCAGATTGCCACAAGCATAGTGAAGTTCAAACACGTGTAAAATGATGATTAAATGAATATACAAAGTGGGGTATTGAAAAAGTGATAGAATTGTGTATAATTTATTATAATACATCAGAAACAAAATTTAAGCACATCAATTAGAATCTGCCTTCATGAATTGCATGTGGATAAAGATCCTCAGAACTTCAACGCTTATGACTTGCAAGAAATGGGCCACAAAGAGAAGGAATTGCTTGCATCATCTCTTAATCATAAATTATTATCATATACCATGTCAAATGATCTCCATCTGTCCCAGAATAGGAGGAGGTCGGCATGGTTGATAAGAAGAGGAGTGTTATTTTTTCAGCGGCAGCAACAGAAGAAGCTATCAAGGCAACATAAAAGGCATCAAATCGTTCGTTTATCTTCATTTCTCCCCAATCCCAATAAGGTGAACTCGCTTCCGAAATAATAAAATACAATAGCATGATGAATAATTTAGCTCTGATTTTAGTACTTATCTAATATTATAAGTGCCCACCGTTCACCCTTCTTTATTGTTTCATGAATAGTAGAGAAATATATTGTAATATGAAATGAATGTTAACATCGGGAAGAATCAATTGAAATTTTCGATGAATCAATTTCTTTTTGTTTGTTTTTTTTCTTTTTTAAAAATTCATATAAATGTTGATATTTTGATTAGTTAAGAAAGTGGGCTCTATAGCTTCTGCCAATTACAGAGGAGATTTTAATATCTCAGGACTTGAACCAGTCTTAGTCTGATCTTTTAAAACAATCCATGCCCATGAGGGTTTGACCAGTATGTGGTAGATGTAGTGGAAATTAACTCTATTAAAGGTTCTTTGATAAACTATTTATATTTGCATATCTCAAATGTTTGCAATACCTTTCTGTAATATTTAAATATGATAGTATTCTTATAATCTTGAATATGACATTATTCTTACCGGACCGAACGATATTTTTTGCGCAACCGTGTTGTATGAAGGTTTTTATAAGTTGAATTTTTTCCAAATTGCATGGTTATCAAATTTGAACATGAAAACGAACTAGGTGATTGTCAGTTCAGTTTTATTAAAAAAATCTTCTAATAGTACTAACTACATGTTTACATTGAATAGGACAATTCTGAGACCATGGCATAAATTCCATAAAGTTATTTGGTATTTAATGCAATGAACTGAATTGATTTGATGACACAAAATAAGCAGAGCAGACGTGACCAATAAAATTTCCGTAGATATTACAAAACAATCCACTTCTTTGCTTTTGTGAAATTTCCAATCAAGAATCTGGATCATCTGTTTTGACATTGACGTCTACTTCAATGTTCTTAAATGTCACTTACAACAAGACTGCAATTTTACTGAGCGAAGATAAACTCAAATCTCATATAGGAAAACCATTATATCTTTACGGATAGATTATGTAGTTGGAAAATTATTGGGAAGTGGTTATATTTATAGGTATTGCCATTAAATAAATGCAATACCTAGAGTTATTAAGATTTATTATTGATTTTTTTAAATATATTTATTGTCTTGATTTTATGCGAAATATAAAAAAAATGTAGATTTATTTTGATGTTAAACTTAATATATTATTTAAATTATTTAAATTTTTATGTACATTAAGTGTGTTTATTTTATTTTTTATATTTGGGACAATTTAATATTTTATTTATAATTTATAGGTGATCCAAAATTTTTAATGGACTTATGGAATGGAAAATGTCATATTTTGAATATGACGCTTCCTATAATGAACACAAATTTTACCTAGAAAGATCCTATATGGAGTGGTGTCCTCACTCATTGCATTTCTTTTGCCTTTCTACCCTTCCTTTAGAGGATAAGTTACTTTTCAAGCCCAAATGTGCAACTCCGAGAGAGAGGTGGGTACACTTTTAGAAGGAGAAGTTGGTTTCCTACTCTGATACTGAAGGAATTAACTTAACCACCCAACAAGCATCAACAATTTATCATCTAGCCAATAAAAAATGGTGCATCCCCACTTTGTATTTAGGCTTATCTTTATGCCCTTCATGGCCTATTTGAGATGTAGTACTCTTTCTGGCAAAGCTGGTAAAGCTCATCCTCACTTTGGATCCATTGAAATAGAACTTGAGTCTAGAGTCTTCTAAGTAGTCAAATCTCTACAATCATCAAAAGGATGCCTACCTAGGCGATAACAACAGTTATTCTATTTTTATTGAGTTTTAAGTAGGCTATAACAAAATTTAATCTATTTTTATTGAGTTTTAGTTTTTTGCATAGGCAATTGCAAACCACTAGCTATCACGAATGCAATGTCGGGGACATTGCCACCTCGTGGCTCTTGTATTGTTTATGATATCTTCACATTGATATTCTTACATATTTATATATCTTTATTTTTTGAGTATTTTAGATTTTTTTATTTTATATTTTAACTAAACTAATAGAGTTTTGTATTAATTCGTTAAACAGTATATTGGGTTTGATATTGTTGGCTTGCCATTGGAAAGCATACCAACAATAAAGAATTCATTATCAGTCGTAATATATACAGCCCCATAGGTAGGGGCTTCATATCTCCAAAAATTATGCTTAAAAGAATGATATCTAGAGCATTTATAATAATACTAGTATGTCTTAAAACATAAAGTATGATATCAACAATAAAAATAATATTAGATAGACTAATAATCTTGAGAAATAATATTGATGGGGATCTCTTGACTTGAATCTGGCTCATAATCTTCCTCCACAAACTCAATTTCACGTGTAGCTTTGGTAAGAATATTAATTTTGACATCCAAAGTTTTGAGTTGGATATGGAATTTGTCTAATAGTTGTAGAATCTAATTATAAGTTTGATTTTGATCTCCAAGTGCCTTCTCAATCAAATATTTTGTATGTGAGTACATGTCGACCATTTTGTGATATTGAGTGGTTCAATTATGAGTATTTTATGAATATGGAACCTAGGGCTACATCACACAATTCACTTCTTTGTAGCCTTACTTCATCCTCAACTAGGTCAATCTTCTATTGAATTGTCTTGAGGATCAATCTTTGGTATGTTGAGGTTGATTCAGTTGCTCTCTGCATGGACTAAGGCAATGAAGCCATTGCCCTCCCTAGGTGATTTCAACGTTCTTTGCCTCTCCTAGGAATGGTGTTTAGAACCTAACATAATCGATGACTTGCATTGCCAAAACCCTCTAGCTTAAAAGGCATGAGCTTTGATAAGATTTGCAAACATATATTTTTTAGAGAATAAGAAGGGGTCGGTTTCCTCTAGTCATGAAGTCCCTAATTCAAAGTTAAGAACATAGACTAAGATAGGAGCAATCACATAACCAACCCAAGGCGAATTCACTGGCTCCCTAAAAGAAGGATACCATCCCACCTCTAAACACAATTTGCTCATCAAATCCTCTAACAAACTAGTGTGCCATATGCTAACCGCTCCAATCTTATTGTCGAAGATTAACCACTCTAATTCCTTCTTGATGATACCTCCTCTCATGATTACTCTATCCCTCCTTAGCAGAACCATTGTTTGATGCCCCAAGTTGAAATCGATCGCCATATCCATCCTTTGCTTGGAGCCATCAATACTCCCTAATCCAGATGTCCCATATATTAAAATTTGCATGTTGAGCATTAACTCATCCTCTACCACATGTCCCCTCGTAAGTTGGGTCATGGGTTAACTGTTGCATTTGGGTTATGCCTTCCAACCCTTGTACACTTCCCACTCCTCCTTATCACCCTATTCGGGGGTCTTAGATTCATTATTAAGCACAACAATGTGTTATTTTTTTCATTAAAAATTTAGTTAATTCTAAAACAAGTTACATACTTTCAAATTGAGCTCTACCTGGGACGCTTTGTGTTATTACTCCATTATTCAAGCATATAAGAAGATACACACAAATTTTGCTAGTTTTCAAAGAAACATTTGGTGTTGGAACTCTTTTACAATCAAAAGTAAGAAGATACCCACAACTTTTACTAGTTTTCAAAGAAACATTCAGTGCTAGATCTCTTTTATAATCGAAAGAAGAAGGTTTACTCAAAATTCATGTTTATGTTTACTTCAATATATTACTCACTTTTTCTCAATCTCAAATTCGAAGATGGGGCACTCCTCTTATCTTTCCTCAGAGACTTTCATCATAATATATGTTCCCTCCCCATATTTCTCTAACTCCTTCTCAAACCAAGCCTTAATGTATTTACTTTTCCCTTTCTTTAAATTGTTTCAAGTGTCCCCTTCCTCTTAAGTCTCCACACATGGAGAAAAGAGGGGCGGTCGTGTAGCACAACCCTGATGATGTAACATGGCCAAAACCCCCCTCTCACGCACATGTAAATTCAATGGGCTGTAGCGCGTCACTACAAGTTTGCACTGAAGTATAGCTTCGAATGGTGTTGTTAACGAAAATTTAAATTTGAAATGAATTCTCACAATTTAATTGGAGACCAATATTGATTTTCACAGATTTTTACTGCTGTGAAGAACTCTCTACAATCTCTGTGAGATGACTTCATCCTTGGCCTTGGCTGCACCTCATTTTGAAACAATGCCCTCATATTACCATTCAACGTGCCTTGAGCACACTTCCCATGCTCATGTGTGAAGGCTACCTATTTGTATATCTTTTTTCCCATACACATATATCAAGATTACTCACATAAATATTACATTAAATTAAATTATAATCACATCTTATATTTACATTTTTAATCATGATTAAAACCACTCAAAAGAGCCTGGCCCATTCGCTTTGATTAAAGAGCTAACCCGCATTGACCGCAAGACTTGCTGATGAGAGCTGAGAGCTTACGGCACTCAATCACTTGAGCTATCCCAAAAAGCTTACATTCATTTTTTAAAATTCTATGTATGTATTAAATAATCCCACATACATCATAAATATTATTCATAATAAAACCTATGTACGAATATTACTTTATTAACTTGTACCATGTCGTTGAATATAATAGCATCTCCACTCATTTCAGTACTAAGAAAATACAAAATAAGCGCAGACCAAAAGTCATATTTTCTTGGAATCCCTCATAAAACCCATGGGCCAGAACGTTCTTCGTGACATATTTACTTAATATTATGATGTTGCCGTAATCCCGATAATAATAATAATAAACTGTTCAATTAATAATAATAAAATGTTCAATTATCGTTAGCACGCTGTCATCATTTTGCTAACTCAGCGAGTACAAACCAGGGGCGCTGATGATAGCCTTGTTTTCAGTGAGAGCTGGAGGCCATTACTTCATACATTTCCTGGAGGGAGACATGCTGATTGGATTCTTTGTCTTCTTTTGCTCGCCGTATAAAGTTAGAGGTTGCATATTCCAAGTATCAGCTTCACCCAATTTCATATTATATTTGAAGACAGTACTCACCTCCGTCATTCTTCCATGGAGCGCTTTGGGGTAGCGTTTTCTGCCATTGTTTTCTAGGTGGGTATCCAGTTTAACAAATCCATATGTCTCTGTGTTTGAGGAGTCCTTTTCCTTGTTTCTTTTGTCAATACTTTGAAGAACTGTGTTAAACAATTGTTTTGTATAAGAACAGGATCTGTTTGTCTGTTATTGTATATTCTAGCAACAGTTCATCTCTTTTGTTTTGGGTTATTGAAAATTTTGCATTTTTGAATCTGGGTCATTGAAAATTTTGCAGTTTTGTATGTCAGTTATCCTGTGCATCAATCAACACTGAATATGAATATATTAACATTTTTTAAACACATGTGCAGTTCTCTCAAGATTCGGGTTATGTCTGCTAGCTGATTTCTCTGTCATGCAAATGGGATCTCTGTATTTTAATTTCAATTGTCGTATTCTGAGAATCATGATTCTGGAAAGTAGAGGTTATTGCATGCTTGTCGGTGCAGTCCATCTAAAGAGTAGAGGTCACTGCACCCGCTAATCAAATTTTAGTTGGCCATTCTCGTTAAACTGGCTATGACAGTCCTCACTACTGATGAACTTTCACTAGTAGAATTTACCAGATGAGAATGTACTAGTTTGCACTGCTATGTCATCTGATTTCGTTCTATTGAATTGTTTTACATGTTACCCGGAACACCCAGGAGTTGGTAATTAACACTGTTTATGTCAAGGAATTTGGTTTTTTCTCATATGGAGCGCGATGTCTCTTACATCTGGGTTCCTTTGTGTGATTTCCTGCCAGTCAGTGTCACTGGTCAGGACAGGCACTTCTAAATTCCACCTGTGTGGATAGCACTGAGAGAACAGGACAGACACTTCTAAGTTCCACCTGTGTGGGTAGCCACTGAGTGAACAGGACAGGCACTTCTAAGTTCTACCTGTGTGGGTAGCACTGAGAGAACAGGACAGACACTTCTAAGTTCCACCTGTGTGGGTAGCCACTGCATGAACAGGACAGGCACATCTAAATTNCTTCTAAATTCCACCTGTGTGGATAGCACTGAGAGAACAGGACAGACACTTCTAAGTTCCACCTGTGTGGGTAGCCACTGAGTGAACAGGACAGGCACTTCTAAATTCTACCTGTGTGGGTAGCACTGAGAGAACAGGACAGACACTTCTAAGTTCCACCTGTGTGGGAAGCCACTTAGTGAACAGGACAGGCACTTCTAAATTCTACCTGTGTGGGTAGCACTGAGAGAACAGGACAGACACTTCTAAGTTCCACCTGTGTGGGAAGCCACTTAGTGAACAGGACAGGCACTTCTAAATTCTACCTGTTTGGGTAGCCACAGAGAGAACATGGTTGCTGAATAAACATGGAGCTGTGTTTGAGCCTTGAGATGTGTTAGCGCTAAAAAAAGAAGAAGCTCAGTAACGATGTTGTGTTAGGTTCACATAAATCGATGCTAACATGATCATTTACCAACATAATGGGGTCATTGGACATATTCTCCAATTTCTTAGGGGCATGCCCCGCTTCCCTGAAATATCGGGATGGAGGGCTTATAAGTCTGAGGGAGTTGAGTGTATTTGATCTTGTGACTTATGGCCTCCCATTGGCAATATGCCTTGGGTATACTAACTCTTGGGCTATATAGAAGAGATTATATTAATCATTCACACATAAATGTATAGATGTTTATGATATTCTTACTTCTTTTGAGATCAATATTCTCCTATTTCTTAGGAGCATATATCTTAGGAAAACCTATTGAGATCTCTCCCTCTTTTATGGAATATCTGGATGGGGTAGGTCAACCGCCGACCACAATAGTGGTGGGTGGGTAACCCTGAAGGACATCACCGTATTTGGTCTTGTGACCTGTGGCCTCGTGGTGGAGATATTCTCCCATGTCGTTGGAGTTTCTGCCCAGTTAATCATCATCATTGTTCTTGGGAACCATGATCCCCTTCTATATTTGGCGCATTCGGTTTTTCTCTTCTGGTAATCTGGTTGTAAGTTATAATAGATGCACAGGACAATACCTTATCAAGATAAATCATAGGGAAATACACACTACTGATAGATGTATGCTAATGCGATATTCTTAACTTTTGAGGTCATTGGAGATATTTTTCCTATTTCTTCGAAGTTTCTGCTCAATTAATCATTATTTTCATCCTTGGGAGCCGGGCTTCCCATCTGTATTTGGCGTATTCAGTATTTGACCAAGTATTCTGATAACTTCGTCATAGCAGATGCACAGGGAAATACCTGAGAAAGATAGGGGAAATGTACACTACTGACAGAGTAAGGTCAAAAGCAAAGCCTTTCGTAGATCGTGGTGAATTGCTTTTTTTAAGTGGTTTAAAAGAGAGATTGCTGTGCTTAATGTTGACCTGTGTTATATTTGGTTAATTTACCATTCCATGGTTGCTGTTGTGGAGTTCAGGTACAGTGCATCATTCATAAGGAGAAAGAAAAGGAATTATGAAATTAATTGTGTGTGGCTTATATTACCCTCTATATCTTCTCATACCTGCATGATCACTCTACATATTCTCCTCTTTCTTCTCACTATCTATGAAATGAAATTCATTCAGTGTTAGATTTTATGAATCCCTTTATGATGCCAAATTCTTGAAACGGTTATTTATTTATTTATTTTTTTTAACAAAATCGTTTATGTTATATTGATAGGATCAGCAAATCTGCTGTAAAGAGATCATAATGCAACAATCAGCCTTATCACTGCCTCTCCAGACAATCAACCTACAAGAAACTAAGGCGGGATTTCTATGCTTACATCCTGATTGACGATAAGCTCATTAGGTCCTACAGCGATAGACTTATTAGCTGCTAGATCCGCCTCTTCATTGAGCTCCCTAAGAATATGAAAGAATTTAATCTTCTTGAACATTTTGGACAAGGTTCTAATCCTCCTGATCAACCTTGTTGTTTGTTCATTTTTTCCCTTTCTTCCTCCGTTCAGCGCTTGGATAATAAACCTGGAGTCACCAAAAACCAGCACTTCTTCCACTACTTTCTTCTTCAGCAGCTTGAGCCCTTGCCAGAGCCCGTAAGCCTCGGCCATATTATTAGAATTGTAAGCAATGTTCCAATAGTATTCTATCTCGATTTCCCCTCCCGGTTCCATTATAATTCCTCCTCCTCCCGCTTTGTCTGGGTTCCCTTTGGAGGCTCCATCAAAGAACAATTTGAAGATTTTCCTTTCTCTTAGCCAATTCTCGAATTGGGATTTATCCATCCTTATCTCCCAGTCCTCTAATTTTTTTGCTTTCATAGAGTTTGCGGCCCTTATATTGAGACTTTGCAGCCAATTGTTTTCAGGATCAGTTAACTTTTCTACATTGTATGGGATCTTGGAGATGCTGACCACCTCCCCGAGTAAAGCATGTGCTTTTGCAGCAATCTTCCATGCTGGCTGGCACTTGTCCTGGAATATTCTATGGTTCCTCTCATTCCAAATACACCAGCAAATTATTTTCGGAAGTTTCATCCAGCATGCTTTTAAACCATTTTTTTTCGGAGCTCTCCTTGATAGAGTTTTTCCCAGTTGAGAAAGCAGGATTGAATATGGTCTGGTAATTTTAATTCACCTCCCCAATGTTTCAGCACCTCCTTCTAGACAGAGGTAGCAAACGTGCATTTGAGAAAAAGATGGCTGATATTCTCAACGTTTACAACACATAGAGGACAATGAAAAGGGCTTGCAATCCCTCTCTTCTCCAGGTTCTCACCAGTCAGCACTCTCCCATGCATCAGAGTCCAAGAAAACATCTCAATTTTCGGGATTGTCCTGCAATTCCATATGTAATTCCAGATTTCTGGATTTCCTGGCACGTTGTAGTTGGCAGAAAAATTCTGATATCCCTCTGCCGCTGTGTATTTGCCTGTGCTCATCCCCCATCCACGCTTGTCTTTTATATTTTTTCCCAACGGTGCTAGCCCTGATAAGTGAGCTAACAACATTCTTTTTTCATTTTTTAATTCCTCTGGACACTCCGGCAACTTCCAGGCGACCCAATTCGCTGACTCCTCATTCTCCCATTCAGAGATATCCCAAAGTGTTTTTATTCCCTGCGCTGTCATCCAGTTTTGCAGACGTGGGAGTTTAGGAGGGATTTGTGCCTGGATTACATCATACCAGATTCGGATTCGTTTCCCATTGCCGAGGATCCAGTGCAATCCAGGAGTGAAGAATGGCAGCGCCTTCCTACAGATTTTCGCTATGGGAGGCCCCTTCTTAATCGCTGGCTGTCCATCGAGGCATCTAAGTCTTGATCCATGGAAGTATTTGCTTTTTAAAACACAGTTGCTCCAGGACGGATTGGGCACCAGCATGTTCCATAGCAATTTGGCTCCGATAGCCAAATTTTGAATTTTTAAATCTCTTATGTAGAGTCCTCCCTCTGTCCATGATTGTTTGATCGTATTCCAGCTTACCAGGGCGAATTTTTTGCCTCCCTCGTTATTTCCTCCCTGCCAGAGGAAATTTCGCATCAATCTTTCAATCTGATTTATAATATGGGTTGGAGCAAGTAATAGTGAGCATTGGTATAGAAGGCAACTGTTCAAGACAACTTTTATAAGCACAACCTTCCCAGCCAGGTTGAGCTAGACCGCCCCCCAACCCATGATTTTCTTTTTGACTTTTTCCACTATAGGTAGCCAAGTTGAGGTCTTGGAGTTGGACTTGAAAATAGGCACCCTGAGATAGTTGGAGGAGTCCCAGTTGACAGCTTCTTCCATGTCAAGAACCCGGGTGATTTCTAGCATTTCCCTTGGGTTTATGTTCCATCCATAGACCTGGCTTTTCCTGAAGTTGATTTTATTGCCGGAGGCTTGACAGTAACGGTGCAGTTCATTCTTGAACCGACGAGCTATGATTTGACTAGCTCCTCCCAATAGGATGGTGTGATCCGCGAATTGCGCGTGATTGATATCTTTAGTGCCTCTTGCCATCCTAATTCTTGACAGCTCTTGATCTTGCCTGGCTAATTCCAATTGGAAACTAAGAACTGATGCTTGGATGGCGTACAGCAGGGGGGATAGCGGGCATCCTTGCCTCAGACCACAGGTGGCTTGAAAGAAGGGAGCTGCTCTTCCATTGACTAACGGAGCCATCCAAGGTTGGCTGATACAGGCCTTAACCCAAGAGATAAATTCAGGGGCGAATTCGAATCTTCTCATTACTTGAAAGAGAAATGAGTGGCTGACTCTGTCAAAGGCATTTGCTAGGTCGAGCTTCACCACCATTCCTTTGTCTCCATTCTTCGAACTAGATTGGATGGCCTCTTGAACTAAAATAATATTGTCCCAGATCTTTCGACCTTTCACAAATCCACCTTGATTTTTCGGGATAAGGTGAGGGAGAATGTATTTTAATGTATTGGCAATGATTTTCGTAATGAGTTTATATACTATATTGCACAAGGATATAGGCCGGAACCTATCGAAAGATTGAGCTTCCTTCTCTTTGGGTATCAATGCCAGGAAAGCTGAATTAGTGCTGCCCCCAATTTTATTACAGGATTGGGATTTCTTGATCATTTTGAAGAGATCTCTTTTAATGATATTCCAATAGATTTTTATAAAGTTGACATTGTAACCATTAGGCCCAGGCGCTCTGTCCTCCTCCATGCTGTCAACGGCCTGTCTTATTTCCTCCATCGTGATTGGTTGCTTCAGAGAACCATTGTCTTTGTAATTAACAGCCCTGGGAATTAGTTGGAGCAGATCCACATCTTCCGAGACAGGCTGGGCCGTGAAGAGATCTTTGAAGTGCCTGGTTGCTTCTTCCTTTATTTCTTCAAAATTGGATTTTAGCCTACTGTGAGCTTGGATCTCTTGGACGAAATTTACATTTTTTCTTGCCTCCGCCTGTTTGTGAAAGAAGCCAGTATTTCTATCACCTTCTTTCAGCCATTTGCAGCGAGCTTTTTGTCTCCACCACTTAGATTCGAGTCTGCAGGCTGTGTGGAGTTCCAGCTGCAATTTGCACTCAGTTTGGACGTCTGAATTTCCCACAATTCTGTCCTCCATGCTGGCCTGGTGAATTTCCAGCGCATGGGCAGCTTGAATTTTTATGTGGTTGGGAGGTGGGATCGATTTGGCCCAGCCTTTAAGAGCTTTCTTGGTCCTCCTTAATTTCTCCTCCCAAACGTAGAAAGGAGATCCAGAGACTGGGGGATACCATGCTTCTCCTACAATCTTTAGGAATTCGAGGTGATTGGCCCACTGAGGATTAAATCTGAAAGGAATAGGGCCCAGATTTTTATCCTTCTTCATCTCAAGGAGTACAAGCTTATGGTCCGATCCTCCAAACGGTAAAATTTTGGATGAGAGATTCAGGCCAAGGAGAAGGAAGGTGTCTTGAACCAGGAAGTGGTCTAGCCTAGCAGCAACGTGCCCTGGTCCAGTCCTTGTATTATTCCACGTAAACTTTCCGGACAAAGGTTTGATATCCATGAGATCCCAGTCTAATATAGTTTCATCAACAAGTTCTCTGATGGGGTCTCTGATCAGGGAGCCCCCTCTTTTTTCAGCTTGGCTGAGAGTGACATTGAGATCTCCAACAATAATTACATTTCCTAGCAAATTGCTTCTTTCCTCTCGGAGAAGATTCCAGCGGTTTCTTTTTTCAGCATATGAATTGGGAGCATATAGATTGAAGATTCTTACCAAGATATTTGTGTCAATATGCCTCAGCAGAGTGAGGATCCAATGTGGACTATACTTGGTGTCCACAGCCTCGAATTTCTTATCATCCCAGAGAGTTCCAATGCCTCCGGATGCGCCCCTTGAACTAATAGCAGCTTTACCTCTTTTTTTCCAAAATTTCTGACTTACATGGAGAAATGCAGCTTCCTCCATCTTGGTCTCCTGGATCAGAAAGATCTCTGGTTGGTGAAGAGAGATTAAATCTAGCATTGATTCTTCCTTACTTTTGCTACCGAGACCTCTACAGTTCCAGGAGAGGACCTTCATTACTTACTTTTAGAGGTCGTGGGCATCCCTTTCTGGGCATGCCCTTGCTGTCGGGTATTACTCGTATTCTTTAGCAGATTTTCCAGGGTTAGCTTGGATCCTTGCAGCTTATCCTTATAGGTCGCCTGTTCCCTGACTTCTTTTTTGGATTTCCTTCCTTTGGTTTTAGTTTTTCTTGGGGTGGTCAAGTCTATTTCCCCTTCTTCCTCCTCTTCCTCTTCTGATTCAGTATCTTCCTTCGATTTCTCCATGCTGTCTGATTCTTTGGTCATTGTTGTACCTTCGTCTTGATCTTTCCCTTGCTGGACTGATGGGGCTACTTCTGGCTCCTTGCTAATTTCATTACTGGATTTCTCTTCATCATCATTAGTTACATTTCTTAAATCAGTGGATTCTTTTAGCTTGGAGTTTTCCTGGGATTCTTCATTCGGGATGACTATGACTTCCTTAGAGGCCACTCTGGCCTGGATTTTAGATTTAGCTCTATTTACCCTTTTGCCATCCCTCCACTTTATCTTGTTGGACTTCTGGCTTTTTGGGGCAGTTACGGATGAAGTGCCCATATTCTTGGCATCCTTTGCACTTGAAAGGAAGTTGTTCGTAGTCCAGCTTTTGGAAGTGGGACCAGTTCCCCACCGTTAGTTTTATAGCCTCTGGCAATCCTGCTTCCAGATCCACCTCAATGCATATGGGCGCAGGCATATTGGTCCTTCGGGCTAGCCATGTCTATGTATTTTCCCAAGACAGACCCTATAGCCTCGAGAGATTTAGGGTTCCAGCAGTGCATGGGGAGATTTGGAAGTCTGACCCAAACTGGCACTGCTTTAGGGGTGTCGGCCTTAGGATCAAAGTCCAGAGTCCACCTGTTAAGATATAGTCCCTGCGGCCCCATGAAGTAGGGCCCATTTCTGAAAATTAGGTCTTTGTCCTCCTTGGATTCGAAATCAAACAGGAAGTAGCCCCTTCCGATGGAGTAAGAGGCCACTTTTTTAGATATCAGAGGGCTCCAGTTCCTCTGAACCCAACTGTCCGTAGTTTTTGGTGAAGGCCAGAGCCTCGTAAATTGTCCGATCAGAGCCCAATCTGCCAGAGATAGAGCTACCCTCATGGTTTCTTCCGGAGGAAGAGCTACCTCCGGCACATCTTCAATACGCTTGACAAACTTTGGCGGAGCCATTTTCCTCAATCTCTTATTCTGGCAGTCTATTAGCTGGTCAAAGGCTTCGGATCGCAGATCTGAGGGTGTTCCCATCGGATTACCACGTCTGAAGTCCAATTCGGACACTCAGCTCAATGTTTACCCAATCGAACAGCTTGCCAGGTTCAGGATGCCCCCAGTGGGCCCGTCTCTGCTTAGCACCTGCAGCAACTAGTGATCAACCCAGCCTGCGTTGATCGAGCGGTCAACTCGATAGGATCAAGGCTCCCAGCCTGCGTCCTTGCTGCGTGAGCTGCGATCTCTAGGGGTTTGGTAGTGTTCGAAACAGTTATTTTCTTACATAGAGTTGGAAAATTCATTTTAAAGGTTTTCAATGTGAAATAAACTCGCCAGCAATCATCCATGATGTTAATGTCTATGTCGTGGATACATCTGGACAACAATTTGAGTTAGTGACATGTTTTGATGCTATCACATGAATCTTTTAGACTGATTATTCTTTATAAAATATAAAGAAATTATTATAAATTTAAGAAATTATCAGAAATCCATTTACGGGGTGTAGAATACATAGTGATTGGGTGTATTGTTAAGGCACTTTTTGGGTAAGGTTACTAGTTCAAAACTCCCTTACACTGATAAAATAAAATGGATGGAAAAAATTGACATTCAATGTTAACAGGAAAAAAAGAAAGAAGGAATAAATGAATGCTTGTAAAATAATAATAACCTGTATATTCATCATACTAATAAAAACAAAAATTAATGTTTAACTTCAAATATTAAAAAGAAAAAAAGAAAGAATAATAGATAGAAAATTAATAATAATAATAATAATAATAACAACTTTTATAGATTCATCTTAACTCTGAAATATTTTAAACAAGAAATAACGAATGATATTAAAAAGAAAGAAAGAAGGATTAAATCGATGGAAAAAATGATATTAATAATAAAATAAACTTTCATAGATCCGTCTTTACCCTGATATATTTTAAGCACTAAGAGGTTTGAGCTTTGACTTTTTTGGGATCCCTCTTGGTACTTGATAAATATTTATGCTAGTTTTATTAATGCCCATAAATGACCAAACAAGTAGGTCAATAAAATACAACCCACAACAACATACTGTGGGAATACCAAGGCTACCAAGGCTATTGATGAAAAACTAAACAAAAAATAATAAAAATACCAACGAATATAAAGTACAAGTAAATCTCATTAAAAGGAGGAACTACTCCTTATTAGGTATAGATGTAGAAGTAAACTAAGAAGAAGCATTTGCTTCCACCTCAACCACTGTGAAGGCGCTGATGCTCTGCCAGATAATGTCATTAGGGGAGTACCCGGGGTCGAGAAGACCTAGAAAAAATACCAAACCTGTCTAGGACACTCTGCAAAAAGAAACCAAGGTTCGCAGTTTTTTTTTGTAAGCAAGTAGGTCCTTCTATTACCAGTAATATTCAAAATAATAGACAATTACAACAAAAACCAAGCTCTTCCATCTCTAGGAAAAAGCAATGTTCACAGTTCACCCTTACTATTCATGGAATAGGAGTGGATACAAAGCTGTGTTTCTGCAAGCATTGCATCTTAAGCTGTACAGTGGAGCAGTGCAATGCTAGGTGTTGTCTGCCGATTGCACACCAGCAGCAGAAACTTTCCGAAAGCTGTCTCCTCACTTAGGAAAGTGGGAGAGGTGTGATCTTGGGAGCAAGCACAGAGTTAGGTATTGTCACCTACTCCTAACTCCTTCGTTTAGGCTAACTCCTAACGAAGCCAAGGGGGGTAGTCCCTAACAAAGAGTTTTCTATGGCTCAATGTGCTTAAAGTTTTTTAATTGGTTACGGATGTGGATGGGTGTTGTTTAGGAGTTACTGTAATTAAATGTGTTTGATTATTATGAATTCGACACATAAGACAAAGCAATCCACGTTGCTGTCACAAGGATTAAGAGATAAACAATAATTCAAGACTTTGTGAAATAAGGATGCATTCATAGATAAGAATTTAAAGATGCCATAGACAGGTGATCCAGATATAACAATTACGCAAAGATTAAAAGATCAGTGCCTTTATGGAGTCAGAGCTCTGCAATGATTTAAGAAATAAATCTAAGTCTTGAAATAAAGCTAGTGGATGTAATGTTGTGCAAGTGCTCTTGGTATTTTTTAAGGATTTTAAGTGATCTTGCTTATGGTGTTAGCGAAGGTTTTTCAAGAGCCGGGAAAATATTCCAAGTTTAATCCGTTGAGGACATGACGGCCTGCCCAGTATCCCAGGCTGGTATCGCGAAGATTGACCAGCTAGCTGAGAAGCTTAGACAGCGGGGAGTTTCGACGCCTCTACTAAGAAGAGATTAGGAAATTCTCTACAACCCCGGTGCGTTGGTTATGGGTTTAAGTTTTATTATGTTTCTCTTGTGCGAATTTAGCAAGTTCATTCATCGTTCTGAGTACGAGCCCAACCCGAAAGTCGGCAGAGCATACTAGGTGAAGGATGATCAATGAAGTTAATTAATTATGGGGAAGTGAGTTGCAAATTTTATTAAACAGATTAATTAGAACTCTCCGACAGAGAGCGCTCTTGACCTTGTTTTATGACAAAGGTTCAAGAGACTTAATTAAACTAAATGCCTAATGCAAGGAAAATGCAAATTAACTATGCTCTTTGATAGAGAATGCTCTTGGCTTGGGTTATTTCAAGTTTAAGAGACTTAGTTAATTAATTGATTAAAATTAAAAGAAAAATAAAAACTAAACTACCCAAGAGTCTCTTTCAGGTTTTTTAGGCCCTAATTTGGAAAGCATGGGGGTAAGTAACAAATCAAAAGAAAACAAAAAACAACTCCTCGATAGAGAGCATTCTTGATCCACCTTATGGTGAGATTCAAGAGATTTTGACAATTTTTAGGGTTTTGCAATATTATCTCAAAAAGTAAACAAGACTAAAACTATCTAAGTGAATAAATAAGGAAATTTTTTAATCTTTTCTGTTTTATGCAAAATGAACTTTTCAGAAATAAACTATCTAACTTCAATGAAAAACACAATTTTAATAATTTGAAATTATTCTATCCTACTTTTAGCAAATTATGAAACAAAGCATGAAAATGAGGAGACGATACAAGCTTCCCCCAAATGGGGGAAGAGGGGTGTGGGAGCTGTAATCCCACTTGCTCTTCATTACTTTGTTTACAATGCTTTCCTTTACAACCCTTTTTTGCTTCTTTTCTTATTCCTGGAAGGCCTTTGGAACAATCTGCAGAAGGGAGAAAGAAGAAGAGGGAATTTGTGGGTTTTTTAGGCTTGACTCTTCAAAATTTCGCCAGCATTTCCGCTGTACCTGTCACAGAAGTAAAAAATCAGCAAGCATATATTGTTAAAAGATGGTAGGAAAGACAATGCAAAAATAAAAATTTTGGAAAATTTTTTATACTTAGAAAATATTTTGAACATTCACATGCAAAGCATAAATTTTCCCTAGATCCAATGAAAGAAACTAGATCTAGCAAAGCCCTAAAAACAGATCTGAATAATGAGTATTGAAACTTGAATCTATTTCATGAGCAAATGCAAAAAATTAAAAAAAAAGAAGGGTAGAGATAGAAGTTTGAAGATGGAGCTTTGGAGTAAGATCTCCTTATGTTTTTTCTCTTGGACAAAGCCCAACTTTGTAGATCCTGAAAGACAACAGTGTTAGAAAGTTCTTATGATAATGGAGATGGGATTGATGCAACTAAGCTCACACCCTTCTCCAAACGGCAAGATCTGCTAAGACAATCAAACTCGAAACCCAGTGAGATCAAACAAAATAATTAGTATGCTATGAATATTATACCATGATCAATACTTCATATAACTGAATACTTGTACTCATCTAGGTTAAGATAAACTTTGCATAATAATCCAAATTGACAGTTGCAAATGGAAGATCTTTTGTTCTAACAATAGACTTCTAAAGCTAGTTATTTGATTCACCATATGAGTAACAAATTTGAAAATAAGGAAATAAATCACCTCACAAGAGACACATCCACCAATGAAGAAACAATCTCATAGACCTCCAAAGTCGAAAAGCTTTATTCAAATAAACAGTGATTACAATTTTTGCAGAGTTTCTATGCCCAAAAGTCCATCCGAATAGAGCTAAAGGAGCCTCTATTTATATAATGAAAGAAGACCCAAAACCTTAATCACCACACCACGTAGGGAGGGTGCAAACCCTAATGATCTAGCCATGTGAATGAGCCAAAGCCTGAGATGAAGAGCTAAGAGTGAGGGGAAGCCTCCACCTAGGCAAGGCGCCCCCACTCCAACCCCAATCAACCAAATCCCATGCCAAACATGGCCTCCACAAGCAAAAACGTGTGCCTCCAGTGCTCTAGCGTGAGGGATGAGAGATGCTCACGTGAGGGTAAAGAGGACTGGCGTGAAGGTTTGGAGGAGCAAGAGGCTAGGTATGGAGGACCCAATACCTAGCACTCATTAATACAAGTCCTGGTTCATCCTCAATCAAAACACCAAGCCAATGAGCAAGCTCCAACTCACCCAAGCGTGGTCATCACTGAAGGAGGCGAATTTGCTAAGTGAATGATAACTCAATGCTCACCGAATGTTGACTAAAGCCAAGTTCTGTTAACTCCAATCATCATTAATGCCCGATGCCATGTCATTCTGCATTTCATTTCGTTGAATTCGGATTAATTTGGAGAGATTTGGATTTTCTCCAAAATAATCATTTTAATTAGTTAATCAATATTTTCCCCAAAACTGACTATTTTGAGAAAATACCAGTTATGTGGTCGAATGATGATCTGAAACTTGGATCTGGCTGGCTGGATGATCATGAATGATTTTTGGCTTAAGGTTAGAGCCTTCAATCACTGAATTCGGGTTTCGGATGACTAACTTATTGCAAATTGATTTTTTCCATTTAAATTATGGAAAAATTTAATTAAAAACTTAAGGAAAATTATAAAATTAAGAGATTAAAAATAAAAAATTTGATGCGTCTGGTAAAATTTTTTCAATTTTTTTTTGAGGGTCCTAGTGACTTAGGACATGACCATAGTCTATTCTAACAATGTCTAGTAGGTTTACATATACTTAGTTGGGCTCTAATAACCCCCCAAGGCCCAGAATTCAAAATTGGGCATGCCAACTTTGGAGGAAGTGAGGGAAAACTTTGTCAATTTTACTCGGCTATAGGCAAAGCTTAATTGTCAAGGGCAAAACACTCCCTGGAATATCTTAGTTGAAATTCTACGTCTTTAGGAGACCGAACCACTCAAAACACCCTACTAGCACATTTTATTACAAACCCCGCGGAGCCATGGTCATAATTATTCAAAACAAAAACTGACTAGCCAAAACTGGCAAGGCACAAAAGCAAATCATCTGATACACTGGAAACAAACATTTATCATGTTTGCCAACTGGCGGTTCCTTAGCTAATCCAACTATGGTACAAAAAGGTTGGCAACATCTGGCCCCAACTATGGGACGGGTACTCGCTTGATCTATTGATCAAAGAGTGTGCCTGAGAATCTAGGAATCTCTGGTACCTGCATGTAAACAGAAGTGTCTTAGTCCCATGTATATGATAAAAATATGCCATGATGAAGTACCGAATTTTTTTTTTGTTGCTTTTTTCAAATCAAAGTACATGAAATAAACTTTTTCTTTTTCAGCATATAAATGAAATATGATACAAATGTTAATATACAAAAATAAGAAACTATATTCTACATGGATATGATACATAAAATATGGTAGAAAAATAAAGTACATAAAAATACAACAAGGATGGGTTTAGAAAAGCCCTGGGATGACCCCTTGGTCATCTTGGAGGTTGTTTTGATAAATGGGCTTCAAGTGTTGGCCATTCATGGGCAAGTTTAATGTTTCTCCATCCATGGTGTTAAGTAAAAAGGAATTTGTGCCAGCAGTGTCGCGGATGATAAATGGGCCTTTCCAAAGGCTATCAAACTTTCCATGCTTCCCAGGCTTCTCCCATCTCTTATCCCATAAGAGAACAGTATCCCCTATTTGGAAAGATCTCGGCCTAGCTGACTTATCAAAAGTGCCCTTCATGCTTTCTTGATGTCTGAGTGACTCATCAAGGGCAGCTCTTCTAGATTCATCCAACTCTATGATCTGATTGATCCTCCGCTCCATTTTTGATTCTTTTGTGCCATATTCACTTAACATTCTGAAGATTGGAATCTGCATGCTGACCGGAAGAGTGGCTGTGAGTCCATAAACCAACTCAAATGGTGACTTTCCAGTTGAGTTCTTCTTAGTAATTCTATCTGCCCACACAACATACTTAATCTTGCTATCCCATGATCTTTTATTATCACCCACAGTCTTCTTAAGGATAGTCTTTAGGTTTTTATTTGTGGACTCAGCCAGTCCATTGCCTTGTGGGTAATAATCAGATGAGTGGGATAGGATAATTCCATATTTAAAACAAAGATCATTTACTTTTTCGGAGCTGAAAGCTTTGGCATTATTGGTTGTTATCTTAAGGGGAGTTTCGAATCTGGTGATGATTCTTTCCTCGATGAAATCTATAACAACCTTCTTAGTGGCATTTTTAGTGGGTATGGCCTCTACCCACTTGGTGAAATAATCGGTTGCCGTAAGGGTCCAACAAAAACCATTGCTAGAGTTATCCTTAAATTTGTCGATAAAATCAAGCCCCCATTGCTGAAAGGGGGCAAGGACCACAACAGGTGTCAGGGGAAGTGTAGCCAACTTCTGCTTCCTAGTGAACAGCCGACACTCTTGGCAACACTTGACATGGTTGTGAGCATTTGCAAAAATGGTGGGCCAATAATATCCAGCTCTCAAGATCTTGTGGGCAGTTGTAATTGCTGCATAATGGCCTCCACAAAATCCTGAGTGAAACTTTGCCAAGATTTTCTTGGAATCCTGTTCGTTGATGCACCTAAGTATGATACCATCTGGGTTCCTCCAACTCAGACCCTCTTGGGTGAGGCAATACCTAGCAGTCTTAAGTCTCAAAGCCCTAAGCTTGTGACCTTTGAGGTGATCCGGACAAGTGAGATGGAGAAGGAAGAAAATGATATCAGAATACCAATGTTTGTCAAGCTCTTGAAGGGTAGGAGTCATGGCTGGCTGAGGAACATTATTTTCGGCAATCATTTCAATAGCTTCTTCATTCTTTTGAGTAAGCATTCTAGCAAGGCCTTGTCCCTTGATTAATTTGGTAGGCTTTATTTCAAGGTTATACTCCTGAATCTTGGACACCCATGTGCCCCTTATCCCTAAACAATCTTGTTGAGACAAGATGTCTTTCACTGCAGTGTGGGGAACATATCCAATGACTTTAGAATACCCAATATAGGTCCTGAAATGCTTTAAAGATTTAACCAAGGCATAAGCCTGCTTTTCCATGATGGTATACTTTAGTTCGGAATTCTGCAAGGCTCTACTCATGAATGCTATAGGTTGCTCGAACCCTTCGAAGTTCTTTTGGAGCAACACACTAGCAATAGTGTCTTCTGAAGCAAAGGAAAAGATCATGAAATTTTTTCGTGTAATCTGGGCTGACTAAGAATGGAGACCTGGTAATGGCATTTTTGATAGAACCAAAGGATTCCCTTCCTTCACTAGTCCACACAAACTTGGCATTTTTCTTAAGTAAGGACTGCATAGGTTTTGTTAATTCGACCAAGTTAGGAATAAATCTCTTGATAAAATTTGTATGACCATTGAAGGATTGGAGGGCTTTCACATTTTTAGGAAGGGGAATCTTTCTTATAGCCTCTATTCTTTCATGGTCAATCTTGACACTGTCCTTATTGATGGTGTGTCCTAAGAGTTTTCCCTCTTCTATGCCCAAAACCGACTTAGCCGGATTCAAAAAATACCATACTTCCTACATCGCTCAAAAATCTGCTTGAGATGACCAACATGGTTGGATCTTTCTTTCGAAAATACAGTAAGATCATCTTGATAGATCTCAATGATTTTGCCAATCAACTCCTTGAAAGCATAATCCATGGCCCTTTGGAAAGTGGCTCCTGCATTTAAAAGGCCAAAGGGCATTCTCAGATATTCAAAAGTGCCCCAAAGAGTTGTGAAAGTGGTTTTATGTCTATCCTCCTCTTGAATGACTACCTGATTATAGCCAAAAAAACCATCCAGCATCGACATCATGCTTGATCCAGTGACCCGTTGGAGGAGGGTCTCCATGTTGGGGAGGGGGTAATTGTCCTTCTGACATGCTATGTTTAGATTTTTGAAATCTATACATATTCTTAAACTCCTGTTCTTTTTTCTAACTACTACCAAGTTAGAACACCACGTTGAATGTCTTGTAGGAGCTATTATTCTTGCCTATTATTCTTGCTGCTAACATCTTTTCTAACTCCTTTTTAATGATTGGTGCTAACTTAGGATTTATTTGTCTAAGTTTTTGTCTAAAAGGCTTGCCTTTTTGACACTTTGGTTTCAAGGGAATGGTATGTTGAAAGACATCTTCCCCTCTATGCTTTGAGTTCGTCATAAGTAAGGGCAAATACATCCCTATACTCTTTGACCAAGTTTATAAGGCTGTTCCTTTCTTTTTCAGAAGTACCTTTTCCAATTTTTATAATTTTAGGTTCTATTTCCGTCCCAATGTTGATTTCAATGTAATCCCCCGGTTTCATTTGCTCAACATTACTCTTTTTTCTATCCTGTCTGTCAAAGATGTTTTCTAAGGCAACTAGACCACGTGGGACAGGATTATTAAACTGGTCGCCTTCTCCATAATATTCTTTATTTTCCTCTTGATCATTTACTTTAAAGTTTAGGAATTCATCAACATTATGAATAAATCTCAAAATTTGCTCATCATCTTTAAAGACCCGCCAATGCTCTACATTATCAGGAACAGAAGGTCTGAAGTTAATCTCTAAAGGACAATCCCCCTCTAACATCTCATCTGATGGCTGAAGAGTTGACGCTGAAACTGCAAGCTTATTGGAGGCACTATTCTAATCTCTAGGGATTGCTTCTATATTAAGGGCATCAAAGAATTCCATTGTATCCCAGATTGCATTTCTATATTTTTTAATTCTTTGACACTTACATGCAAACTGACCCTTAATTTGTTGGACAATTAAGTCAGAATCCCCTTTAATACTAAGCAACTTGATCCCCATGTCCTTGGCAATCTCAATGCCTAGTACAAGTGCCTCATTCTCCGCCACATTGTTCGTTGCTTCAAATTCTAATCTGAAAGCAAAGTTGAAAACCTTACCCTCTGGTGAAATAATGACAACACCAGCCCTCTTGCCTGCTCTAGAGTAAGCACCATCAAAATTCATTCTCCATAATTCACTAAGTTTTTCAGTCTTTATTTCTTCTTGGAGGGGCTCCAAGAAGGCGGACTTGATTTGATAGGTCCCATGTTCATCAGTGTGGTAAGCATACTCATTCAAGGGTCTTTGAGGGTTTTCAACATGGTTTCTTTTTTACTTTTCAGAATACAACTTAACAAGTGAAAACTGCGATGCTAGTACGGTGGCATAGGTCCAATCCATTTGGATTGATCCTCCCAAAGTGGCACCCCATTTCCTAGAAAGCAACATCCCCCATTTGTCCGGAACATCAATAACAAGGATGTCCATGGTGATCTGGATATCCGGATACCTAGCCAATCTAACTAACTGATTCTCAATCATCCCTTCAACTTTAACCGGCCTAGAATCCATGGCACATACATTCTGGTATGGTCTTGTAGTTCTTAAGTTAAGCTGCTGCATGACTTTTTTGGTCATGATGTTGGAACTAGATCTCGAGTCTAACATACAATTGTGTAGAAGAAGATCACCCATCATCTATGATACATAAAAAGGGGTATGATCTTCTTTTCTTGGGTCCCTAGTATGTAGAACTATAGGCAGATTGGCAAAGACATTATTTGAAGTTCGCTCCACGGTATCAGAAAAAGTGACCTTCTTAGGGGTAGGGGGCTTTACAGGATCTGAAGGGCTTTCTTCAGTTTGAGGATCTAGGATTTTCAAAAGTCTATCTCTTTGGCCAGGGATTTTGCATAATTCAAGGACTGGAACAGGAACATTTGTATTTGTTAGCCAATTACCTAAGTCAAAACTTAAATCAACAATTTCTTTAGTTTCTACTTCTTTGGGAGGATTACGAGCTGTTACCTTGGGAATATTTTGTGCAGAAGACCCCTCTCTTGCTTTTCTTTGATAAGTTATTCCTATGAAGTTTTGAGTGTTGTTGATCTGCTCGGTTGAAGGCATCTCTCCATACTATTGAATTAAGTTGTCAACTTTCTTTTCATAACGATTGGCCTGTGGCCAATTTCCTATGGAGATGCTAGGGATGTCATCTATGTTGTTGATATAATCGGGCTTGCTTGTCGACGTACTAGGACCACAACCTTCAGGGTGACCATGCTCTTGAACATAGCATGCATAGTGGCAACCAGATTCCTCATGGAAGTCTCTGCAGCTCTGCAAAATGGCTTATATTGCTCAACCATGTTAGCAGCCTCTAGCCGATGAGGAGGCCTCTGCTCATGGTTGGGAGGCTTTCTTTGCCAAGTTGGCTTGGTAGGAAAGGTTCTAGGAGCAGGTTGAGTTCGAGTTCTCTCCATTGTTATCACCCTATTCTGTATCTCCTCTAACTGTGCTAAGTGTTTCTGTTGTGCTTCCTCCATGTTTTTCTTCATTTCCCTTTTCATTTCAATCATCTGCTTTTCATAGGCATCCTTCATAGCTGATAAAGGATCCTTATCTTTAGGTTCATTAATTTTCAAAGGTGTTGAAGACCTTGAATAACCTTGGAGGTTGGATTCACCTGATGACTGCATGTTCAAGTCAATTTTAAAATTTTAACTGTCATTTCTTGAGCTTGGACCAAGTTAGCAGGCTCCTTGTCTCTTATCTGGTATTGCATTTTGCCACTAAGTGCCTCAATGTAATAGACCAGAATGGTTGGTGCAGAATGGTTTCAAGTTCTTGGTAACTGATTAGGTGCCTCCATTCAAAGAATGGCCCCTCAGCTCTATGTTGATTCCCACAGTACTAGACTGGTTCAAGTTCCTGGTAACTGACCAGGTGCCTCCATTCAAAGAATGGCCCCTCATCTCTAGGTTGAGTCCCTTAGTACTAGACTGGTTCACGTTCCTGGTAATCGACCAGGTGCCTCCATTCTCTTAGAGAATGGCTCTCGATGCTACTTAGGAAAAATCAATGCTCCCTATCAGTGAGAGAGGTATTTTCTGCAATGCTGACCTTGTCACCTAAGTACACAAACTTTGTGGATGTCAAAAGCTTGGTAAAAATGTCTGTAATCTGTTCATCTGTACGGATGTATTACAGGTTCAGAGTGCCTGTCTGTACTAAGTCTCTGATGAAATGGTACTTCATTTCAATGTGTTTCGATCTATCGTGAAACATTGGATTTTGCGAAAGCTTAATGCAACTCTGATTATCACAATGGATAATCGTTGACTCAAGCTTTCCATCGAACATATCAGAGAGAAGTTTCCTAAGCCAAATTGCTTCCTTGCATGCATCACTAGCAGCAATATACTCAACTTCAGTTGTACTCTGGGCTAATGAACCCTGTTTCCTGCTGGACCAAGAGATCATTGCCGATCCCATACTGAAACAATAACTTGAAGTGCTTTTTCGGGTCTACTGTATTACTAGCCCAATCGAAATCAACATATCCAACTAACATTACTCCACTGTTGGAAGTATACTTGAGCCCATAAGTGATAGTACCTCGCACATATCTGAGTACATGTTTAGCAGCTACGTAGTGTATGTGCTTTGGATCGGACATGAACTGACTCAAAGCATTTACCGTGTAACAGAGGTCTCGTGTGTACGAGATACATCAGGGATCCAATGAGCTATTGATACAGAGTAGAGTTCACATCCTGTGAACTGGTGGCTGAGTCTCGCAATTTCCCAAATCTCCGCAAGATATCGACTGCATACTTCCCTTGTGTTAGGAAGATCTCGCCTAGCTTTTGCCAGACCTCCAAGCCAAGAAAATAGTGCATCAAACCAAAATCCTTCATTTCAAATTCAGAGGTGAGCTCCCTCTTACGTTGAGCTATCGGTTGTTCCTCTCCAATAAGGAACAATTCATCCACATGCAAGACTAGGATTAAGATATGGTTATGAACAACCTTAATGTACAGATTGGAGTCAACAATACTTTTGAAGAACCCCAAGCTATGAAGGTAGCCGTCAATCCTTGCATACCAAACTCTCGGGGCCTGTTTGAGCCCATACACCACTTTCTTCATTTTACACACATGGGACTGATCTCCACGAATCACAAAGCCTTCTGGTTGTTCAATGTAGACTTCCTCATCAATTTTGCCATTGAGGAAGGCTGTTTTTACATCCATCTGATGGAGTTTCCATCCGAACACAGCAACAAGAGAGATGATAGTTCTGATGGTGGTATATATCTAGCGATAGGAGCAAAAGTCTCATCATAGTCTATGGCTTATTTTTGAGTAAACACACGAGCTACAAATCTGGCCTTGTACTTCTCAATGCTGGCATCAACAACACACTTGATTTTGTAGAGCCATCTTGATGTTGCCATCGACTTTCCTGTCAGTTTGGGAACAACTTCCCACACATCATTTTTCATAATTGAACTATATTCTTCAATCATAGCATCATTCAATACCTGTTGGCTTGTTGCTTCTTTTGTATGTGGAGGGTTATGCATTGATGAGCTTGCTCATGAGGCCTGAGTACTTCTGAGGTTTTATGCTTTCTTTGAAAGTTTCGAGAGGAGCTTTCTGCTCCTCTGTTTCTTGCACCGTTTCTCGGTACCAGGTCTCCTTTTGGAAGGAGAAGCCTCAAGTAGTTCTTTAGCTGGTCTTTTAGATTCTTCAGGCACATCTAGAATTTGAGGCTCAAATTCTTCTTCCTCCCTCTAAATTTCTGAATCTGGAATCTCAGAAGGAGATTCTTCTACATCCTTTGGAAGCTCTTTTGTTTGACGAAACACAACTTCCTTATGGAATATTACGTCTCTACTGACTTCAATGTACCTTTGTTCAGGGACATAGATGCGGTAAGCCTTTGAGATTTCACTGTAACCAACGGATATGCCTTTCTTTTTGGAAGGCTCTAGCTTAGCCCTCTTTTCTTTTGGTACATGAATATACATAGGGGTGCCAAAGATCCTCATGTGGTCAATTGCAGGCTTCTTGTTGGTAAATACTTCTTCTGGAGTCTTTTCCCCCAAGATGGCATGAGGGCTTTTGTTTTGAATGTACACAGCAGTAAATGTAGCTCCAACCCACAGAGATAAAGGAGGATCAAGGTCAGTCAGCATACCTTTTGCAGCTTCACAAATCGTTCTATTCTTCCTTTTTGCAACCCCATTCTGTTGAGGGTTTTAAGGCACTGTCAGCTCCCTCTTGATTCTTGCTTCTTGGCAAAAATCATCAAACTCATTAGATTCATATTCACCTCCGTTATCAGACCTTAGGATATACCGATGTGTCTTTCTGTCTAGTTTTCAATCAGAGCCTTGAACTCTTTAAACTTGTCAAAAAGTTTCACTCTTGACTTTGAGAAAGTAAATCCAGGACTTTTGTGAGTGATCATCTATGAACAAAACATAGTACAAGCACCCACTCAAGGAGGGTGAAGACATAGGCCCACATATGTCAGAATGAATCAAATCCAAGATTCCTTTAGATCTATTCTTGCTTCTGGAAAATGATTTCTTAGTGCTCTTACCTACAACACAACCTTTGCAAACACCATCATGTTTAAGAGAAAATTCTGGCATACCTGGAACCATCTTTTGAAGACCAGCAAGAGTTGTATAGTGGAGGTGTTCAAACCTTCGATGCCACAACTTACATTAGTTAATTGTGTCGTGAACTAAGTTGCAGGAAACTCGGGTATGGCACCCGTTTCACCCTCGAAAACTCGTGGAAACTCGGAAACGCATATGCTACTTGACAAAAACTCTTTTCCGTCTGTATGAAACGTGTTTCCTGTACGAGAAACTTGTTCGTACGGACGGAAATGCGTTTCCATCGCGTTTCCTCTAATGTATGAGGCGTTTCGAATGAAATAAAAGTTTGTCACTTAAAAAACTGGCCAGTAAAGTCTCTTTCTGTCCACGAATTTCAGTAATCAACGGTTAATACATTAAATTTTAAAATAAAATTTAATTCTAGATGTTTCTAATTAGATTGAAGAAAGTTATAAAGGGGAACATCACTTCACTCTCTCCTCATACAAGCGACTTGAGCACTCAGAGCTCGAAATATAGTAGTGGACCATGCAGATTGGGATGTTGAGCCAAAATTTATTGACTTGGGTCTCTCTCTTGCTGCACTAAGTATTGAGGAACCTAGAAGTGGAATTGGAAATACTTCTTCCTCTTTACATTTTGTTGTTGATCGTGCTTCTTGTTCTATTTTTAAGGAAGATTGAAGATGAGGATGACATATAGTCTGAGCTCATGTCTTTTCTTTCTATGTTAGTATGTTCATTGTTCATAGTTTGATACATTGTACTTATAGCCTTATACATAAAGGCTAATTTTGGATATATATGTAATATCCTAAATACTGATATTCTCTAATGTTCTATGATAGTGCTGACTTGCACACCCAACCTCATACAAATTTGCAAAATAATTGTGCATGCAAACTCGCCATGCAAAAATGCCCTAAAATATGGCTGAATTAGGGTTAGGGTTTTGTAGAGAGAAATTGACACTTACCACTGATATTTTGGCTGATAATGACTCCAGAGATAGCTGTATGCATAAGGATCTGAATGGGGGGTCTAATAATGCTCTTTTCCTCCGGTGTTACCACCCCGTAGTATCGTAAAAACCCTCCAGACTGAAGGTGACGTTTTTGTAGGAGGAGAGGTCTGTTCGGGCTGAAACTTTTTGAGCTTGTCAGTCTGCTGATGTCGGAGAGATGGCCCGACACATGCAGAGGTTTGGCTGCCTCCAAGTGCCCTAGCGAATTGATTAGTAGTTCTGTTGCTCACGCCCCCAACTGATCTGTTTGGTTGATAGCTGCTCCAGGTGAGCAAACTGATGGCTGATAATCACTACATACCATAGGATAGGCTTGCTGAGAAAGAGGAAGCTGACATGCGGAGGAAAGATTGGGTTTTGTGGTCCCAGCGAATCCTTTTGTGTTTTCCTTGCTACTTTCGGTTACAAAACGTGGTTCTGCTAATAACCCTTCGGAATGTACTGGATCTCCGAATACTGTAGTATATGATGGATGCAATGGATAAACCTGGATGATCTATCCCAATAAGAGACTAGGGTAAATATTTCACTGCTGAACCTTCGCTGGCTGAAGACACCGTCTCCAACCCCAACGGTCGCGGCTGCACGCTGTGCTGCTGCTCGAAACTCCAAAATCAATCAACAATAACAATAAATATCTCCTTTAGTTCCATAACCCTTCTTAAATAGATCCTTATGCACTTTTAGGGTTTGCATGTCACTTTTAGGGTTTATGCTCACTTTTGCATGCATGCAGTTCTAATTTCAAGTTGACTTTAATACTGAATAAATAAGGCCTGCATGCTCCGCATGCTTTAGGATATGAACTCTGATGGCCTTATTTCTACACTGATGACTTAATAATATTGAATTGATGTACCTTTTTGCTCCTAGTGCTATCAGTCCTTAGTTATTCATTTTTTATAAAAAATGGAACATTACAGTCCTCCCTCGCCAAAGATTGCTTGTTCTCAAGCAATGCCAACGCAACTCCACAATCAATCAAACTGAATCAACTGAATCCAGGGATGATCCCAGGGTCCCAAATTATCCTGGGAGATTTGTAGCACCCTCTGCTCAAAGCACTGCACTGCACTGCACGGTACCATCACAAGATATCGCACGGAAGCCTCCTATAAGTAGAGTAACTAACCAGGTTGTAAACGAGGTACCATCACAATAGACCTCCTGAAAGCATCCTCTAGCAATCACTAAACTGTCAATCACTGTAATCCTAGGGTCCCAAATCAATTTGAGAATTGCAGAGGTCAAAATGCATCCACCGCTACCTTGCGTAGTATCGACACAAGGAGGAGCATCATGTAGACTCCCAAGTAACACCATCAGTAAACACTGTATCCATCCCTCATAAGGTCTTCCACCTGGATCCCAATGCAAACTTGTGCATATTTCATCCCAAATATCTGAAGGCTCTTGTGGGACTATACCCTTGGCTAGGAATGTCTTCCCAAGAATCGCCCGCTCAATAGGACACCAACTCTTAATCTCTCTCCAATCCAACCCCTGAAAAGTACCTTGTCCATAAGCACCATCACAAGGAATAATCCTACCAAGCTGACATTCTGCCCTTCTGATTTCAACTGGAATGCTCATATACTGCGGGTCAATTTCTCGGTCCTGGCCAACCTGTTAAAACCATCCACCATTATGCAAATGTGGACTCAAGCTACTGCAAGCCTTGTCTATGTACTCTTGAAGAGGACTGCTTTGAAATGCAATAGTATGTTTCTTTTGCTACCCCATCAAGAAATCTAACTGCTCTTCAATACTAGAAAGCCTGACCGTTGACTCGGTACATACAACTCGAAGAACAGTAAGCTCAACACCTTGTTGTACTATGGTGTCTCGGAGTATCTTGGTCCTCTCTTTCATTGCTAGAATGCTTTCTTTAACACGTTCAATCTTCTTTCGATGACTATCATCTGGAAGCTCTATCTCATGCATGTATAAACTCTCCCTAACCTCCATGTGTGACTGCTCATTGTCTCGACTGCTGTGCTCAGTGCCTTGCACCTCATGTATTCCGCCTATCATAACTGTCTGGACTCTTGCTGTAGGTGATGAAGAGTGTACCAACTCCAACTCATCACATAGCTTGTCCACAATTTGACTAGCGAATGTGCTTGTGTCGCTAGACTAACAGGATGGCTCTAATGTTATCTCCTCATGCACATCCTCATCATGTACTGTTAACTCCAAATGAAGCTCACCAACAACCTGTACTTCATACTCATCTTTCTTCCCTCCCCCAACTATGTCTTTAAGGAGATCCTCATCCAAATCCTTGAGCTGGCTCCCGAACTTGATGGTGTAATAATCTTGAAAGGACAATGCTGCACATACCTCATCACCCAAGGCTAGATACTCCTGATATCGAGGCAAGTGTTGAAGTACTACTAACATCTTGCCAATTTTCAGTCAAGATCCTTCTCATTGTATTCATGTTCTCACAAGCTGGAAAAGAAAAACCTTTGTTTTGACATGCACTTCACCAACATCACTGACATGCATTTGCATGTACACGCATGCATCAACTTGCACTTTTATTCAATTGCTATGTGCCCATAGCTGGTAAGGATCATGCTCTGATACCACTGTAATATCCCAAACACTGATATTCTCTAATGTTTTATGATAGTGCTGACTGGCACACTCAACCTCATACAAATTTGCAAAATAACTGTGCATGCAAACTCGCCATGCAAAAATGCCCTAAAATATAGCTGAATTAGGGTTAGGGTTTTGCAGAGAGAAATTGACACTTACCACTGATATTCTGGCTGATAATGACCCCAGAGATAGCTGCATGCATAAGGATTCGGATGGGGGGTGTAATAATGCTCTTTCCCTCTGGTGTTACCTCCTTGCAGTATCGTAAAAACCCTCCAAATTGAAGGTGACGTTTTTGTAGGAGGAGAGGTCTGTTCGGGCTGAAACTTTCTGATCTTGTCCGTTTGTTGATGCCGGAAAGATGGCCTGATACATGCGGAGGTTTGGCTGCCTCTAAGTGCCCTAGCGAATTGATTAGCAGTTTTGCTGCTCACACCCCCAACTGATTTGTTTGGCTGATAGCTACTCCAGGTGAGAAAACTGATGGTTGATAATCACTGCATACCGTAGGATAGGCCTGCTGAGAAAGAGAAAGCTGACATGCGAAGGAAAGACTGGGTTTTGTCGTAGCTGACATGCGGAGGAAAGACTGGGTTTTGTGGTCCCAGCGAATCCTTTTGTGTTTTCCCTGCTACTTCTGGCTACAAAACGTGGATCTGTTAATAACCCTTTGGAATGTACTAGATCTTCGAATACTATAGTATATGATGGATGCAATGGATAAACCTAGATGATCTATCCCAATAAGAGACTAGGGTAGATATCTCACTGCCAAACCCTTGCTAGCTGAAGACACTGTCTCCAACCCCAATGGTCGCGGCTGCACGTTGTGCTGCTGCTCGAAACTCCAAAATCAATCAACAATAACAATAGATATCTCCTTTAGTCCCATAACCCTTCTTAAATAGATCCTTATGCACTCTTAGGGTTTGCATGTCACTTTTAGGGTTTATGCTCACTTTTGCATGCATGCAATTCTAATTTCAAGTTGACTTTAATACTGAATAAATAAGGCCTGCATGGTCCGCATGCTTTAGGATATGAACTCTGATGGCCTTCTTTCTACACTGAATACATAATAATACTGAATTGATGTACCTTTCTGCTCCTAGTGCTATCAGTCCTTAGTTATTCCCTTTTTATAAAAAACGAAACATTACAATATATTATAAAGTTCGTTTACAAAGGTTGTTTTTGGATATTACTACTTGCATGATAATTTATGGTTTATGTTGTATAATAATTTTGTCCTTGCTCATATCTATATATATATATATATATATATATATATATTGTGTTTCCTCATTTCCAAAATTTGGGGGGTTGCGTTTCCAACGTTTCCCCATTTTGTCCCCGTTTCGTGCAACTTAGGTCGTGAACCAAAGCTTGTGTGAAGTTTGTGGAAGCTTTGTAAAGGCCTCCCTCTTGAACTCCAATCGGTTCCGCTGAGCTTAGCGTCTCATTCTTTGCCCATTGTAGGACCTTCTTGTCCATGAAGAGAACCCTGTAGCCTTTGTCTTCTAAGCCAACAACAAAGAGGAGTTCTTCTTCAACCCAGGGACATATAATATGTCTTCAGTATGCAAAATTGTGCATGATTCAAGTTGAAGTGAGGTTGACCCAACTCCTTCAATCTTGTAAGTGGTGTCATCCCCAAGTTCTACTTGAGTATTGAACTTCTTCTTTTTGTAGCTGGTAAGTGCATCGCGAAAACCTGTCATATGTCTGGAAGCACCACTATCTACTAACCAAGAGTTAGCATTGTTAATGATGGATCCGGAAAGAGCAGAGATCAAGTAGTATTCCCTTCATGGTTCATCTTCTTTGGTAGACTTAGAATTCTTCTTCTTCTTGGGTTCTTCTTCTTCTGCTGCAGAAGCTTGAAACCTTCTTTTGAAATTTCTCTTTGGTTGCCTACAATCCTTGGCAAAATGTCCAATGCTATGACAATTTAAACATTCTAAGCTTGGAGCGTTTGAATATTTACCTTGTGGTTTCTTTTCCTTCTTTTTCTGGGTGAGGGGGCTTCTTGAACTTCCTTGTCTTAGCTGTATGAGCAAGGTTGCCTTCCTTAGTGCCAGATGCTTTGCTTTGAACTCTTCCTTCTTCTTCCAAACAGTCGTGCTAAAGCCTATCAAATTTTGGCCGAGTTTCATGTCCACTTACAGTTGCTAGAAAGGTTTCCCAAGTATTGGGAAGACCATCGAATACAGTCTGTACAACATCATCATCATCCACAGGTATACCAATAGTAGAAAGTTGATCTCTTACCTGTACAATTTTTGTAAAGGAGGGGGAAACTCCTTCATCCTTGTTCATCTTCAATGTACGAAGCCTTTTTTTCAGTACTCTCTTCTGGCTAGGTGCCTTCTTTTTATATAAATTCGTCAAGATGTCAAAGCATTCTTTGGTGGTCTTCAATGGTGTGATGGTGGGCATCAAGGTTTCCTTGACTGAGTCATAGATGATCCTCCTTGCCTTTGCTTGCTTCTTTTTTAAGGCAATTCTTCGAGCATTAGTTGAAGGTTCTTCTATGGCATTAAGAACCAGGTCATCAAGGTCATTTTCTTCCAGGGTGGCCATGAGCCTAGATTTCCAAGGGTTGTAGTTGGCTGATCCCTCGAGCCTCTCTTCTGGTTTGGAAGTATTGGTGGCCATCTCTGCTTCACAATTCTGTTATCTAAGTCTGCAAAATGTCCCAAGGTCTAGGAGGATTACAGTAATCTGCTCTCTTACTGCAATCTTCACATGTAAAGCTCTGATACCATGTTGAATTTTAGCATGTGCATATATTCTTTAAATTTTGTAGACTGTAATATCGATAAACAATAAGACAAGTGCAGTAAATAATCAAGCTTCACACACATGAACACCAAATGTTTTCACGGGGAAACCTTCAAAGGACAAAAACCCCAAAAGGATTAGTAATTCATCCCTTAAATGAGATGACTAAGTTTGTAGAAGAAATAGGAAATTTATCTTAGAATTCTGAGATGAATGTTGAAACAAAAATTTCAAACCCTAGTAGGCTTGAATAGTATTTCAAACCCTTGTAGGCTTGAATAAGATTTCCAAATAAAAAATTTCTAAAAAATTCCAAACCAAAATTCTTCTGGTGCCTGAAAAAAAAATGCAGACTGTGTCTGCCCGAATTTTTCTCTCTGCTGCTCGAAATATTTTCTAGTTGCTCGAACTATTTTCTAGCTGCCCGAACTTTCTCCGTGGGCTGCCCGGAATCTGTAGTGGCCTGCGCGGATCTACCGTGGGCTGTCCACATCTGTTATGGGCTGCTCGAATCTGTTGTGGGCTGCCTAGATCTTCTAGCAGCTGCCCGTGCCTTCCTTTCCTGCTGCTCGTGAGTGTGATGGTTTGTTTAGAGTTGCCCGCATAGTTGCATGGGTACTGCTCCCGGGATTTTGGTAACCTATACCTGACGTTTCCCTGCTCCTGGGAGCTTGGGAGCTGGTATGAAACGTCCCCTTTTTTATGGGAGCTTCCTTGGGAACTTGGGAGCTTTTCGGGAGCTTTTTGGGAACTTGCTTTTGCCACTCCCTTTTTATTGGGAGCTTGTAGAAGCTCCTTGTCTGTTTGGGAACTTCAAACAGACAGGGAGCTTCTACAAGCTCCTGACCATGCGGAGGCCAAATCATAAGAAAAGTGTTGAAAATCAATTGAATGATTCAAGTTTATTGTGTCAAGAAATCACCAATAACAAAAATTTCAATTGAATCTATCAATAATGCCATTTTTTTATTTTCAAGGTTATATAAATAAAGAGGGCCCACACTTCTTAAATGTTTAAATCCATTCACACTCAATATACGTTGCAAGTGTACTTAAGTGAATATACATGAATTTTTTACAATACTAAGATATTGAACTACTTTAATTCATATCTCAAATGATTATAGCTAGCTTATGTTATTCATACTGACTAATATAGCAATTTAGGATCATAAACCATATCAAATTCAAGATACCAAAAGATTTGAAAGTTTGTTAGTTGAACTTAAAACAATCAAGTTCATTCAAATTAGAAGTAAGTAGTAGTTACCATAAAAAAAATGCAAAGGCACCCAAATACTAAGAACTCCTAGGAGCAATGTGAGATTACAGTGAGATTTGTATAATGTGGACCTAAAGGAGTGAGCAAATTAAAAAAAAATGAATTTCATGACACTACTAGAGGATTAAGAGGATAAAATAGTTTAAGCTATGAAATTAATCAATTATGTATTTTTTAACATTATTTTTTTAATATATTTAAAAAAAATTAATATATATTATTGCCGCTCCCAACCCTACGTTTCTTGCAAATTTGTGCGAAGCTTCTAGCCGTATCGGATACTCGTGTCTGCGTACCCGATGTACCCGCGTTCCAGAGACTTGTGCAACATAGGTTGCCCGTGAGTAGATATGGGACTGCCCAGGTGTGTGAGCAGGCTGTAGTGGCTTCCCTAGATCTGGAGTTGCAGCCCTGTATTGTTGTTGTTGGTGAAGATGGAGACTCTAGCTAGCTAGGCCGCCAAGCGAGAGGAAGATACAATGGAGCAGACTTATCCACGGTTTCTTCTTTCAGCAGTAGCGAGGTATCATTTTTGTAATGAACATAAATAGGATAATAATTAAATAAAATAATAATTGTTAAATAGTAGTTAGCTATTAATGTGAAGGGACTGATACCAAATAAGCCGAATAATTATTCGCTCACACAATGAATTCACCAAAAGACTTGGTAAATCAGATAAGCCATAGGGCAAATATATATATTGATAATTGAATTGATAATAGATGATAGGGTATTACAACATAGCTTGCCTTTTAATATGGCTTGAGCGTTTATAATGAAGGGTTATGTCCTGTGTTGCATGGGTACCCGTACCGGGGTGTCGGGTACACGAACCAGTACCGGGTACTTGGGTACTTCAATGGTACGTCCCCAGCCGTACCCAAATCCAATCTCACGTACTAGGTACTTCATGTATGAAAATATGGTACTTGCGTGGATTTTGGTACGCCGTACCACGTGATTGGGTACGCGGCCGATACAGCCATTGGACAATTTATCTTAGTTCGTTGTTCGGGATGAGTCAATTTGAAAAGTTTGAAGTTTAAAATTTTAAAAATTAAATAATAAAACACTAAAACACATGCTATGCGAGCCCTTGCCCCTTACCTAAACCAGCGCCACACTGCATTTCTCATGGCTAGTGCACTGTGTCACTACTCCAGCGACAACGTGACAGAGGACCTTAGTGATGCTAATGACATCGATCCTAAGGCTGCTGATGACATGGCTTGAGGAAGCCAAATCAACTATCTTGTTCATGTTCAATGTTTACTGTTTTGAACTTTCTTTTTCATGTCTAAAAATGCCTTTAGGCAAATTTTGGATGTAGTATGGCAATGAAGTTTGAACTCATGGTGTCATGGACATATAATATTTTATGTTGTTAATTATATTAATATAACTTCAGTCTTCCAGTTGATATCTAATATGAGTCTATGTCATATGATTTATCAAATTTATTATTTTATGTTTGAAATTTTCAATGCAAATGTTCATATGAATCATTGAATTTAGAAATATCAAATATGCATGTATGGTGTGAGTGTGAAATGTTTTATTTTTATAAATTTTAACACACACACACACACACACACACACACACACACACACACACACATATGTCTACAGTGCCCTCGACGTACCAAAGTACCATGTTTCAAAAAGTGGCGTCCTTGTCCCCGTACCCACGTTTTCTGGCAACTTAGGTTATGTCTCTTCACATTAATAGCTAACTACTATTTAACAATTATTATTTTATTTAATTATTATCCTATTTAAGTTCGTTACAATTTTCCAGCGACGAAGGAGGGAGCAGTCTAAAGATGATGATGTCAAGTGTTCCTAAAATGTTTTGCAAGTGAACTTCATTTATAGTCTTTCAAACATTTAGTTGGTCCCACATAAATAGGAATTGATAATAGGGTTTTAAACTTTTTCATTTTTACCCTTTGACGTTAACCTTTTGTGGTACAATAGGCCTTCTTGTATTTTTACTTTAACTTCTTGTGGTACAATAGGTCTTCTTATATTTTGACTTTATCCTCTTGGTCTTCCTCATGGACCAAGGCTTAGGGTAAGGAGGTCCTTCAAGTGTTCTGTGGTCAAAGCAAGTGGTCATCATGGTCCTTCATGCCCACTCAAAGTACATCTTCATAAATAGGGAGAATTACTAATGCTTTTAACTTGGACTCCTTGTGCCACTAAGATCGGGTGCTAGGTGTCTCAACCAGGGGTAGCTAATCCCCGGAGAAGGTCATATAGCCCATAGATCAAGGATAGGAATGCATCACGTGCCCATACCTGGTCTAGGGCTTATGGTGATAACTTGGTAACTGACCAGGTGCCTCAGCGCTAGGCTGAGTCCCCCAGTCCTAGACTGGTTCAAATTCCTGGTAACTGACCAGGTGCCTCCATTCAAAGAATGGCCCCTCAGCTCTAGGTTGAGTTGCCCAATCCTACACTGGTTCAAGTTCCTGGCAACTGACCAGGTGCCTCCATTTAAAGAATGGCCCCTCATCTCTAGGCTGGGTCCCCCAGTACTAGACTGGTTCAAGTTCTTGGTAACTAACCAGGTGCCTCCATTCAAAGAATGGCCCCTCAGCTCTACGCTGAGTCCCACAGTACTGACTGGTTCACATTCCTGGTAACTGACCAGGTGCCTCCATTCTCCAAGAGAATGGCTCTTGATGTTGCTTAGGAAAACTCAATAGATTTGTGGAGGAACAACACCTCGAGCTGTTCTTAAACAAACTGTATTGGAGAGCAGCTCTACTTGGAGATGGCTATTCTCTTGTTTGAGAGACTCACTCTTTGGTTTGTGGCATTGCTTGCGGATAGCTGCTTTGTTTGTGCTATGGAAACTTAGGTGCAAGTATGTTTTTGATTAAGAAAGTAGTTCCGTTTCAGCTTTTATTGCGCTTTGGAAAGATGAGGTATGTCATCAGTTACTAGCCAAGTGTGCCTGGTTAATCAAGGATGCCAAAATGTTGAATCCTATTGTATATTCTGATTTTATAGCGGTTAGGCTTGGCATTGTATATACCCTTACACTACTAGCTTTTAAAAAAAATAAGTTTATGTGAATATAAGAAGTGTTAAAAAAAAAGCTGTCAACACTGGAGCATCCTGTGCTATCCTAGGAGAAGTCAAGTAATTTTTGACAAGGAAGATGTATCTCTTTAAAATCCAAGGTTGATCACCTATCTGGTGCCAAGAAATGTACAATTCGATGTTGTCTATATATATGGCAGTCATTAGATATAGTGATATGTGTAGCAGTAGTCCCAGAAGCTCTACAAATGTAAAAAGAGACTAGAAATGAAGCTTTGGTTATGGATTAGAAGACGAGGAGGAAGTTATTGAAAGATTGTTTGCTGTGGGAATTCCCAGAAATTACAAGTGTTTGTAAATGACTTTTGATCTATCTCTGGTGCTATATGATCAGTTTAGCAATACTTATTGCATAATTTGAAATATTTGATATCGAGGGAGTTCATGTTTGGACTAAAGAATCAAAGATTTATCTTCTTTTTATGTGAACTCGCTAAAAGGCTAAAGAAGAAGCAAATTTTGAAGTTCAGTTTTTTTTGGTTCTACCTTAACGGCTGCAGTGTGATTTCACATTGTAGTTGGTTTATGCAGCACACGATCAACTACTGAAGCTGCCCACTTTGTCAAGTATTTCAATCTATCCCCATTCAAAATGTATAATGAAAATAAATCATACAAAGCTGTTCTGGTTATGTCATTATTGATGCATTCGCTTTTACTTGAAATGGTAGTTGTAGGACCTACACTTATTCCTTTTTTAACTCTACTACATGTTCTTGTTGTCTTGCAATCTAATTCAATGCAACTGCGTTCTTGGTGAAGTTTATTCAGTCACATATTTTGGAATATCCTTCCACAAACCTTCTAAGGAAATTGGCAGGGCGCAGGAAAGTCCTTAGCCTGGACAATTACTTGGGGTGGATTTCTTTGTAACCAACTTCTATTATTTTTATGTGAATCCCATCAAATTTATATCCGGTAAAAAATTATTTCTTCAAAACAGGAACATTTATCCTAGCTCAAACATTTGCCTGCAACGTCCATTTTATAAGCTGATCTGGAAGTGGTTTTGGACAATGCACACTTTTGCCATAGTTTTTTGAATACTAGGATGCCACCCAAGAAGATTTTCCCATAAATCAAAAATGATTTTAGAAGATTATATTTCAATCTCAGAGATGCAACATCCATTTGAGTTCGAGTTGAAGGGCATTGCCGGTTATCCGAGCCTTCATATAAGGCTTGCTTGCTCCTGAATGTGTTTTTACTAGTTTTCTTTTTCCGTCAATTCCTGGCGATAGCAATATAATAGTTCTCTGCAGCCAAAGTATTTAGCTGCTTCTATTTAAATCCAGGGAGTCATTTGTCCCAAGGAAATTAGTAGCTCTCTATTGCTTTCTAGTTTAAGGCTTTACAGTTTATGCACATTCTCTATGAAAATTTGTTAATCAAGCTTTTGACACAAGGAACTATTGGAAGTTACATTGGGTAGTACTGCTTCTGTTTACCACTATATGAGATATTGAATCCTCAAACACTTAATTGAGGAATACCTTTGGTTTTTGGTCACTGTTCCATCCTTTTCCCTTATTTATTTGTTTATTTGTTTATTTTTTTCCAGCTTCAATATTTAGCTTCTGATTGTTGTTTGTGTGGAGTATGTGAAAATAATTTTTTTATGAGGCATTCACAGGCCTAACAAAAATTGCTGTTTGAAGTATGGCTGATGTTGTTGGTCATCTATTTGATATATTCTTTCTAAAAGAATGACTGGGTATTTTTCATGCCCACCATCTCCATGCCATAGATAAGAATTCCCAATGATAACTCTTCATATGCCTAAATGTTCATTGTCCTGACACAAATCATGGTTTGTAGATAATATGATGGAATATTACTTCGTGGGGATACAACATCGTTATATTTTGGGGTAGGCAAATTAATAAAACCATCTTGGCATTGTCATCTCTACTCTTATACCCAGTTCTTCAAGGTCTTGTATTAATGCCTTCAATGCATTAGCATGATTGGATATAGTTTCTCCTTTCCTCATTTGAAGTACAAAAATTGCTTCTTCAAAATAAACTTTGCATTCTGAGCCTTTCATCCACATAGTTTATTTAACTGTTCCTAGATTTCCTTTGGGCTTTTAGATAGATCTAGATGTTGAAGTTGAGTATCTCACATTCTTAAACTAAAAATTGATTTTTATTTGTCATCTTTTAATGTCCGTTCAACTAGTTTATCATGTACAACAGGTAGCGACCAACGAGGTATTTCTCCATTTCTGCAGGCAATTTTCCTCAATAAAGTGTGTAGAGTTTGCCCTATTAGAGTGTATTGTACATCTATTAGTTTCAATAGCTTGTGGAGGTTTCCTTGTAAGCTTTAATCTGTTAATGAAAAGCTGATTTGAAGGAGTAAATTATTTGTATATTGTGTTTTGCTTCCGTTGTTTAGTTTCCAACTATATGTGAGTGACTATTGCTATGTGAAAGAATTTGATGTCTACAATTAAATAACAAGTTTGTGTTTCGTTGAGAACATAAGGATAATAGCTACCTAGGGTTTGGAAAATTAACAGCTATTTCTTAGTGGCTAGTTTATCCCTTCGACTAGGTTTGATGAGAAAAGGTTGGCAAGGAAAGGTCTCTTTCGGTGGAAATATTTGTGGAATCATCAACACCATTAATGACACCCTTTGCATGCCCTTAATCAAGCCCAGAAGCTCATAGGGTGTGATAAAGTTGTGTTACAGGAACTTTATTACTTAATTCCTGTTGAGTCTCTTTTTAAATGCAGTTACATGGGTCGAGTTCGTTCTGGAGGGATTGGGGTTGGAGGAATGGGGATCCTTTTTACATAACGTGACCATGGATCTTTATGATATGGTAAGTTACATTGTTGATATTGTTGCTTTCTTGAACAAAAGGTTGGGGTTGAAGGATCTTGTGACCCATTGATTGAGGAGGTGTTAGTGCAGATGGAAATCATGTAAATTTTCCTTCAAATCTCAAACTAGGGATAAAACAATATATTTAAATTGTTTACTGAAATAACCGCACATGAAATTCTTTACTAGTATGTGACGAAATATAAACAACTGAGAAACATTCACAACATCAATCACATCAATAGAAACAACACAGTCTTTTTGGGTATAAACCCCCGGACAAAACCCAAGATGGGAAAATTGGTGCAGCAGTATGAGAGGATATTTTATTAAGAAAATATGAAGCTTTTACAATATCAGAAAATCGATTTATGCCCAAGATGGCAAAATCGAATCACACAAATCTACTGAGAAAAACCTGTAGAGTGGCACAGTTCCCAAAGCAACTGTACGTACGGAATCCATACGGCCTACTATACGGATTTGTACGATCTGTACGAATTGTAGGGATTGTCTACTGTACGACTGTACGGCCTGCAGCTGTACGCTTTATCTCTGCCGAATCCTCCCTGTCTCTCTCTGGAAATTCGAGCTGGCTTCTCTGGATTGCTGCCCCTCCGTCTTCTTCGCAAAAACTTTCTCTCTCACATTTTTCTTCGTCTTTGTCGGAATGCAATTGTCCCCTCCACCAATTGTTCTGTTTTTGTATAACTCAATGCTAAGCAAAAATCCTAATCTCACTATAGATCTATGGATGAGATCCTCCGGTGAGATTGGATGGCCAAGATAAATCATAGGGAAATACACTCCACTGATAGATGTATGTGATATTCTTAACTTTTGAGGTCATTGGAGATATTTTTCCTATTTCTTCGAAGTTTCTTCGAAGTGAAAGCTGTCTCCTCACTTGAGAAAGTGGGAGAGGTGCGACCTTGGGGGCAAGCACAGAGCTAGGTACTGTCACCTACTCCTAGCTCCTTCGTTTAGGCTAACTCGTAATGAAGCCAAGGGGGGTAGTCCCTAAGAAAGAGTTTTCTATGGCTCAATGTTTAAGTTAAGTTTTGGATGTTTTGGATGTGGATGGGTGTTGTTTAGGAGTTATTGTGATTTAAAATGATTAATATTAAGGGGATGATGATTAATCAAAGCAATCCACGTTGCTAACAAGAGATCACACAGATAAGCAAAGATTCCAGACTTTTAACTTAAGCATTCAAATATATTCAATTGAAATGGACCATAGACAGTTGATCAAGATAGAAAATTAACCAAATATAACAAAGGACCAGTGCCTTATGGAGTCAAATAAATGCATGAAATAAAATCTAGGAATTAAGCTAGTGAGTATTAGGTTTTGCAAGTGCTCTTGGTAGATTTAAAGAGTTTTTAATAGTGGTCTTGTTTACGGTAGCTAGATGTCCTAACCGGAAATACCTTCAGTGGCTCCGTTCAAAGACATGACGGGCCTGTTTGGGATCACAGGTAAGTGTTCAATAACTTAACTACCTGTGCCTAGATTGGGTAGCCCGACGCCCACACTTGGAATTTGCCCACATGCCTCGGTATTTAAACGAAACAACGTCGGTGCGTTGGTTATGGGGGAAAAGTTTTTAATTAAGTTATTCTTGTGGGGTTTAAAGATCCAGTGCTGTTTCTGGGTATTTCGATCAGAGATCTGTTGGAGCATACTCCGGCAAGGAGGGAAGGGAGTTAATTAATTAAAGGGGTGTGTGTGTTGAAGATTTTATTAAGTTAATTAGTTAGACTCTCCGACAGAGAGCGCTCTTGACCTTGTCTTATGACGAAGGTTCAAGAGTCTTATCTAATCTAGATGAGACTAATGCAAGGATGATGCAAATACTAAGATGCTCCCCGATAGAGAATGCTCTTGACTTGTGTTTCTGCAAGTTCAAGAGTCTTACTTAAGAGTTAATTTATTAAACAAATGTGAACAAGAAGCTGAAATGAGTTATTAAACTCTCCGACAGAGAGTACTCTTGATCCACCTTATGGTGTGATTCAAGAGATTTAAGCAGTTGATTTACTTGGAAAGATAAACAATTTAAAATAGAATAATCTACTTAATTAATGAATTAGATGTGATGGATTAACAATTATTCTAAGAATAAGAAAATAATGATGAAGACAAGCAAATATAACCTAAGCATACACAAGTAAACACAACACAAGCCTCCCCAAATGGGGGAGGATGAGAGTGGGGACTTAAAAACCCCAATCCAACAAAAGTACTTTATTGAAATTATACAATGTGCCTTAAGGATTTTAATCCTTGAAAGGTCTTTTTAAATGAAAGCAAACAACTCTACTAATATTAGGACTTGTGTAAAAAGGAGAGTGCTTTTACTTTTACTTGAAGATCTTTCTGAAATTTGTGAAAAGGGAAAAGAGAAGAAGTTTGAATGGGAGCCCAAAGAGCAAAGGAAAAGAGGGCTGAAATAAAAGAAGATGAGGAAAAGAAGGCAAGAAAACAAAGAGAAGGTCAAAACCAAAGAAAGGGAGGGATAGGGCAACCAACTATGAAGCTAAAGGAGGACAAAAATTGAAGAAAACGGGGCAGCGAAAGAGAAAACAAATGGCTGTCATAAAAAATACAAAACAGGGCAGCGAACAAAAAGTGGAAGAAAAGGCCAATAACAAGGTTGAAGAAGGCCCAAAAACTATGGCAAAAAAGAGGCAAAAAGAAAGGAAAACTAGGGCACACTAGGGCTGTCCAAAATGGAGAAAAGGGATGGTAAAAGAGAGAAAAAACGGGGCAGCGATTAAGAAAAAGTGAGAAAAGGCAAACAAGTCAAGGAGGAAAGGGGCTAGCAAGCAAGGAAACAAAAGAGGTCAAAGAGCAAAGAGAGAACTAGAAGAAGGAAGTTCGGTAACCAAGTGTGTTGTTTAATCTTTGTTGATGGAAGGAAGGAGAAACCCTGACTGTTGTATTTCATTCTTGGATTGAGAAGTGCTTAGGAGAACCTGCAAAACGAAGGAATTAGATGAAAAAAAACCACCGGTTCATGAAGAAGAGCTTGATTTTTAAGCTTGTCCTTCACCCTTGATGATCCCTGCAAAACCCTTACAAACAAAATTAAATCCTAACAAAATACTCATAAACTAGATTGTTAGCCCTTCAAGAGTATATATTGAATAATGATTTAATAATTGAAAAGAGAAGGGTAAGAGAGATATCACCAAAGACAATGTGAATCCACAATTCCAATAGCTCATGCATAGACCTCCAAAGTCACAACTTTATTCCAATCTTTAAACAAATATTACAATAATTTTGGCAGAGTGTTCATATCCAAAATTTCCATCCGAATAGAGCTGAAAGAGCCTCTATTTATACAATGAGAGAGTGCTAAAACCCTAAAACCAAAAATCCAAACCTAACCGACCTGGCCACCTAACAGAGAAGCTGAACCTAAAATGAAGAGCTGGGAGTGAGGGGAGGCCTCCACTTAGGCATGCGCCCCCACTCAAACCTTGAACAACCAAAACAAGGCATAAATGAGCCCACACGTGTGGAAGGTGCCCTCAGGAGAGAGAGGGGCGTGAGTTGTGAGGAGGCGTCTGGTGATGTAGGTAAACCACCTTTTAGGTTTGGATGGATCTTGTGCTAGGTTTGGGAAGGCCACTAATGGTGTAAGCCTCAGTCTTCACCTCGATCAAATCACCGGACCAATGAATGCTCTCCATCTCATTCTTTAGCTGGAGATGACCAATTTGCTAACTAAATATAAATTAATTGCTCACTTAATGCTGACTGAAGCTGAGTTATGACAACTCCAAACATCATAAATGCCCAATGAGATGTCATTTAGCCTTTTATTTCGTCGAATTTGGATTAATTTGGAGAGTTTTAATTTTCTCCAAAATAATCAATTTTTAATAAAAATTCATTTTTTTCCTCAAAACTGACTTTTTTGAGAAAAATGCATTATGTGTTCGATTGATGATCCGAAAGTTGGCTCTCACTGGCTGGCCGATCAAGAATGATTTTTGGCTTAAGGTTAGAGCCTTCAATCACTGAATTCAGAGTCCAGATGACTGATTTATTACAAACGGGTTTTTTCCATTTAATTTATGGAAAAATTAACCCAAAAAACTTCGGAAAATAATTAAAAAATTTAAAAAATAATTTTTTCCCCGTTCAAATTTTTTTTATATGTCCAGATGACTTATGACATGACCACGCTCTACTCAAATAATGCCTAGTAGGTTTATAACACTCAGTTGGGCTCTAATAACCCTCGAAGGCCCAGAATTCAACATTGGGCATTCCAGCTTTGGAGGAAGCGGGAGAAAACCTCGTCAATTATACTCGGCTATAGGCAAAGCATAATTGTCAGGGGCAAAAAAACTCCCTGAAATACCTTATTTGAGATTCTACGCCTCAGGAGACCGAACCACTCAAAAAATACCCTACTAACACATTTTAATACAAACCCCGCGGGGCCATGGTCAAAATTATTCAAATAAAAAACTGGCTAGCCAATATTGGCTAGACATGAAGGCGGATCAACTGATACACTGGAATAAGACTTTGAACAAGTCTGTCAACCGGTGGCTCCTCAGGTAACCCAACTATGGTACAAAAACGTTGGTAACAGTTACGAAGTTGTGTTTTTGCAAGCATTGAATCTTAAGCTGTACAGTGGAGCAGTGCAATGCTAGGATTTGAAAAATCTGGAGTTTAAGGGTTATATTTCATCAGATATTTAGTATCCATGTAAAGAGAATAAAAAAAATGAAAAAATAAATACAAAAATTAAATTAATGTTGGGGATGACCAGGATTCACAAAAACATGTACAAAATACCAAGTAAGTGCTTAAGCCATGTTTGTACAAAAATTAATAAATTAGAAAAACATAAAAATGCAAATGGCACAATACAAATGAAGTGGCATACAGTTACATTCATGGAGTTTCTATCAAGTAAAGAAGAACTATAAAATAATCCAGCCTCATCAAATGCCATAAAATTTGTCATAACTTGGTCGAATAAGAGGTTGGTGGTTGGGTTAGTTATGTGGCAGTCGAAAGGCAGCAGAGCTGGGTGGGACATTGCCTCTCGACCGATTGGGAGTTGGCGGGACCTGGGGGTCTACATTGTAGAGTTGTCACGGTCCTAGGCAAGACGACTAACTCGGAAGGGTATCTTTCATTGGCGCGATCTTTGGGATTCTGAGGCTCGCTCATGGAAGCGGTTGAGACCGCTTGCTCAGGAGTATGGGCTGCTGTACTCGGATTGTCCTGTGATCATGGAGCTACATGCCTGTCTCCCAGTGTTAGATTTGTTCAACATGAACATTGGTATGCCAGGGCCCTTCTAGATAGATTGACAATGGAGGTTTGGTTTCCCGTCGTATAGTAAAATTCTTGATGTATGTACGCAACTCTTCATCAACTTCATTCCTTTTCGTTGATACTAAACGCGAGATGGGTTTTGTCAAATTCAGAGGTGCTATTGATCGGTGCAACTGTCCTATAAGTTGATTGTTTGCCTAGTTGGTGATCTATCAAGAGCTTTTGCCCAAGGCTCAATTGGCTAAGTATGGCATCTCAGATGGTCTATGTCCTGCGTGTTAGAGACCAGATACAGTTAAACACATCTTTTGGGACTGTAGATTTGCTAGAGACCGTTGGGGATTTTGTTGAATTTTAGCATGTGCATATAATCTTTAAATTTTGCATACTGTAATATAGATAACAATAAGACAAGTGCAGTAAATAATCAAGCATCACACACTTGGAACACCATATGTTTTCACGAGGAAACCTTTAAAGGACAAAAAATCAAAAAGCATTAGTAATTCATCCCTTAAATGAGATGATCGAGGTTGTAGAAGAAATAGAAAATTTATCTCAGAATTCTAAGATGAATGTTGTAACAATTTTTTCGAACCCTAGTAGGCTTGAACAACATTTACAAACCCTAGTAGGCTTGAATCAAATTTCCAAAAAATTCCAAACCAAATTCTTCTGCTGCCCAAAAATAAAATGCAGACTGTGTCTACCCTAATTTTTCTCTATGCTGCCCAAACTATTTTCCAGTTGCTCGAAGTTTCTCTGTGGGCTGCCCGGAATGTTTTTCCAGCTACCCAAACCTCTTTTTGCTGCCTGAAATCTTTGTGGGCTGCCCAGATTTGCCGTGGGATGCTCGGATTTGCCGTGAGATGCTTGGATCTGTTTTATGGGCTGCCTGGATTTGCCGTGGCTTGCCCGGATCTGCTATGGGCTGCCCGGATCTGCTAGCAGCTGCCAGTGCCTTCCTTTCCTACTGCTTGGGAGTGTGGTGTCCTGTTTAGGGCTGCCCGTGAGTAGATATGGGACTATTCAATTGTGTGAGCAGCCTGTAGTGGCTACCCTAGATCTGGAGTGGCAACGAGGGTTGGCATCCCTGTATTGCTGTTGCTAGTGAAGATGGAGACTCTACCTAGCTAGGCCGCCCAGCTAGAGGAAGATATAGAGGAGCAGACTTATCCATGGTTTCTTCTTTCAGCAGTAGTGAGGTATCATTTTCCAGTCACGAAGGAGGGAGCAGTCTAAAGATGATGATGTCAAGTGTGTCTAAAATGTTTTGCAAGTAAAATTTATTTATAATCTTTCAAACATTTTGTTGGTCCCACATAAATAGGAATTGATAATAGAGTTCTAAACTTTTTCATTTTGACCCTTTGACTTTAACCTTTTTTGGTACAATAGCCTTTTGGTATTTTTACTTTAACTTCTTGTGGTACAATAGGTGTTCTTGTATTTTGACTTTAACTTCTTGGTCTTCCTCATGGACCAAGGCTTAGGGTAAGAAGGTCCTTCAAGTGTTTTGTGGTCATGAAACTCCTTCATGCCCACTCAAAGTACATCTTCATAAATAGGGAGAATTACTAATGCTTTTAACTTGAACTCCTTGTGCTACCAAGATTGGGTGCTAAGTGTCTCAACCGGTGGTAGCTAATCCCTGGAGAAGGTCATATAGCCCATAGATCAAGTATAGGAGTGCATTGCGTGCCCAGACCCTGTCTAGGGCTTATGGTGATAACTTGGTAACTGACTGGGTGCCTTAGCCCTAGGCTGCATCAATTGACTCAATGTCAAATACTTGGTAATTGACCAAGTACCTCCATCCTCCTGGAGAATGGCCCTCAGCCCTAGGCTGAGTCCCCCAGTCCTAGACTGGTTCAAATTCTTGGTAATTGTCCAGGTGCCTCCATTCAAGAATGGCCCCTCATCTCTAGGCTGAGCCCCCCCAGTGCTAGACTGGTTCAAGTTCCTGGTAACTGACCAAGTGCCTCCATTCAAAGAATGGCCCCTTAGCTCTAGGCTGAGTCCCCCAATACTAGATTGGTTCAAGGTCTTGGTAACTGTCTAGGTGCCGCCATTCAAAGAATGGCCCCTTAGCTCTAGGTTGAGTTCTGTAGTACTAGAATGGTTCACATTCCTGGTAATCGACCAGGAGCCTCCATTCTTCAAGAGATTGTCTCTCGATACTACTTAGGAAAAATCAACACTCCCTCTCAGCGAGAGGTATTTTCTGCCATGCCAAGCTTGTCACGAAAGTACACAAATTTTGTGGATGTCAGAGGCTTGGTCAAAATGTCTGCAATCTGTTCATCTGTACGGATGTATTGCAGCTTTCAGAGTGCCTCTCTGTACTAAGTCTCTGATGAAATGGTACTTCATTTCAATGTGTTTTAATCTATCATGAAACACCGGATTTTTTGAAAGCTTAATGAAACTTTGATTATCACAATGGATAATCGTTGACTCAAGCTTTCCATCAAACATATTAGAGAGAAGTTTCCTAAGCCAAATTGCTTCCTTGCAGGCATCACTAGCAGCAATATAATCAGCTTCAGTTGTACTCTGGGCTAAGGAACCTTGTTTCCTGCTGGACGAAGAGATCATTGCCGATCCCATACTGAAACAATAACTTGAAGTGCTTTTTCGGTCTACTGTACTACTAGCCTAATCGGAATTAGCATATCTGACTAACATTACTCCACTGCTGGAAGTATACCTGAGCCCATAAGTGGTAGTACCTCGCACATATCTGAGTACATATTTAGAAACTACCCTGTGTATGTGCTTCGGATCGGACATGAATTGACTTAGAGAATTTACTGTGTAACAAATATCTGGTCTTGTGTGTACGAGATACATTAGGGATCTAATGAGTTGTTGATACAGAGTAGAGTCCACATCTTGTGAATTGGTGGCCGAGTCTCGCAACTTCTTCAAGTTCGTTGTCATGGCCACGCTCATGGAATTGCAGTCCTGCATCCCAAATCTCTGCAAGATATCGATTGCATACTTCCCTTGTGTTAGGAAGATCTCGCCTAGCTTTTGCTAGACCTCCAAGCCAAGAAAATAGTCCATCAAACCAAGATCCTTCATTTCAAATTAAGAGGTGAGCTCTCTTTTACACTGAGCTATTAGCTGTTCCTCTCCAGTAAGGAACAAGTCATCCATATACAAGACTAGGATCAAGATATGGTTATGAACAACCTTAAAGTACAGATTGGAGTCAACAATACTTTTGGAGCACCCCAAACTGAGAAGGTAGCCATCAATCCTTGCATACCAAACTCTTGGGGCCTCTTTCAGCCCATACAAGGCTTTCTTCAGTTTACACACATGGGACTTATCCCCATGAATCACAAAGCCTTCTGGTTGTTCAATGTAGACTTCCTCGTCAATTTTGTGATTGAGGAAGGTTGTTTTTACATCTATCTGATGGAGTTTCCATCCGAACACAACAGCAAGAGAGATTATAGTTCTGATGGTGGTATATCTGGCGAGAGGAGCAAAAGTCTCATCATAGTCTATGCCTTCTTTTTGAGTAAAGCCATGAGCTACAGCGTTGGCCTTGTACTTCTCAATGATGCCATCAGAGGCATGCTTGATTTTGTAGAGCCATCTTGATGGTACCACTGGCTTTCCTGTCGGTCTGGGAATAACTTCCCACACATCATTTTTCATAATTGAACTATATTCTTCAATCATAGCAACATTCCATACATGTTGGCTTGCTGCTTCTTTGTATGTGGTGGGTTTTGCATTGATGAGCTTGCTCATGAGGCTTGAGTACTTTTGAGGCTTTATGCTTTCTCTGAAAGTTTCGGGAGGAGCTTTATGCTTCTCTGGTTCGTGCACCGTTTCTCGGTACCAGGCAGGTCTCCTTTTGGAAGGAGGAGCCTCAAGTAGTTCTTCAGCTGGTCTTTCAGATTCTTCAGGCACATGTGAAATTTGAGGCTCAAATTCTTCTTTCTCCCTCTGAATTTTTGAATCTGGAATCTCAGAAAGGGATTCTTCTAAATCCTTTGGAAGCTCTTTTGTTTGACGAAACACAGCTTCTTCATGGAATATTACATCTCTACTGACTTCAATGTACCTTTGTCCAAGGACATAGATGCGGGAAGCCTTTGAGCTTTCGCTATAACCAAAAATATGCCATTCTTTTCGGAAGGATCTAGCTTAGCCCTATTTTCTTTTGGTACATGAATATACACAAGGGTGCCAAAGATCCTCCTGTGGTCAACTGTAGGTTTCTTGCTAGTAAATACTTCTTCTGCAGTCTTTTCCCCCAAGATGGCATGAGGGATTCTGTTTTGAATGTACACAGCAGTAAATGGAACTTCAACCCACAGAGATAAAGGAAGATCAAGGTCAGTGAACATAGCTTTAGCAGCTTCACAAATGGTTCTATTCTTCCTTCCTGCAACCCCATTCTGTTGAGGGTTGTAAGGCATTGTCAACTCCCTCTTGATTCTTGCTTCTCGGAAAAAATCATCAAACTCATTAGATTCATATTCACCTTCGTTATTTGACCTTAGGGTACAAATGCGTCTTCCTGTCTGGTTTTCAATAAGAGCCTTGAACTCTTTGAACTTGTCAAAAGTCTCACTCTTGACTTTGAGAAAGTAAATCCAGGACTTTCGTGAGTGATCATTTAGGAACAAAACATATTACAAGCACCCACTCAAGGAGGGTGAAGACATAGCCCCACATATGTTAGAATGAATCAAATCCAAGATTCCTTTAGATCTATTCTTGCTTTTGGAAAAAGATTTCTTAGTCCTCTTACCTAGAGCACAACCTTTGCAAACACCATAATGTTTAAGAGAAAATTATGGCATATCCATAACCATCTTTTGAAGACCAGGGAGAGCTTTAGAGTGGACGTGTCCAAATCTTCGATGCCACAGCTCACACTTGTCAACTGTGTTGTGAACCAAAGCTTGTGTGGAGTTTGCGGAAGCTTTGTAAAGGCCTCCCTCTCGAACTCCAATCAGTTCAGCTGGGCTTAGCTTCTCATTCTTTTCCCATAGTAGGACCTTCTTGTCCATGAAGAGAACCTTGTAGCCTTTGTCTTCTAAGCCAACAACAGAGAGGAGTTTCTTCTTCAACCCAAGGACATATAATATGTCTTCAATATACAAAACTGTGCCCGATTCAAGTTGAAGTGAGGTTGAGCGGCGAGCCAACTCCTTCAATCTTGTAAGTGGTGTCATTCCCAAGTTCTACTTGAGTAGTGAACTTCTTCTTTCTGTAGCTGGTAAGGGCTTCGCAGAAACCTGTCATATGTCTGGAAGCACCACTATCTAGTATCTACTAACCAAGAGTTAGCACTGTTAGTGATGGATCCAGAAAGAGCAGAGATCAGGTAATATTCCCATCTTGGTTCATCTTCTTTGGTAGACTTAGCATTCTTCTTTTGTTGCAGAAGCTTGAAACCTTCTTTTGAACTTTCTCTTTGCTTGCCTACAATCCTTGGCAAAATGTCCAATCTTATTAAAACATTCTAATCTTGGAGCGTTTGAATGTTTACCTGGAGAATGGCCCTCAACCCTAGACTGAGTCCCCTAGTCCTAGATTGGTTCAAATTGTTGGTAATTGACCAGGTGCCTCCATTCAAAGAATAGCCTCTCAGCTCTAGGCTGAGTTCCCTTGCCCTAGACTGGTTCAAGTTCCTGGCAACTGACCAGGTGCCTCCATTTAAAGAAATTAAGAATGGCCCTTCAGCTCTAGGTTGAGTTCCCCAGTACTAGACTGGTTCAAATTCTTGGTAACTGACCTTGTGCCTCCATTCAAAGAATGGCCCCTCGGCTCTAGGCTGAGTCACCCAGTACTAGACTGGTTCATTCCTGGTAACTGACCAGGTGCCTCCATTCTCCAAGAGAATGGCTCTCGATGTTGCTTAGGAAAAATCAATAGATTTGTGGAGGAACAACACAACCCGAACTGTTCTTAAACAAACTCTATTGGAGAGCAGCTCTACTTGGAGATGGCTATTCCCTGGTTCGAGAGACTTACTCTTTGGTTTGTGGCATTGCTTGCGGCTAACTTCTTTGTCTATGCTATGGAAACTTAGGTGCAAGTATGTTTTTGATTAAGAAAGTAGTTCCGTTTCAGCTTTTATTGCGCTTTGGAAAGATGAGGCATGTCATCAGTTACTAGCCAATTGTGCTTGGTTGATCAAGGATGCCAAAAAGTTTAATCCTATTGTATCTTCTGATTTTATAGATGTTAGGTTCGGCATTGTATATACCGTTCCACTATTTAAAAAAAAAAAAAGTTTATGTGAATATAAGAAGTATTAAAAAAAAAGCTGTCATCACGGGAGCATCCTGTGGTATCCTAGGAGAAGTCAAGTAATTTTTGACAAGGAAGATGTATCTCTTTAAAATCCAAGGTTGATCTCCTATCTGGTGCAAAGAAATGTACAATTCGATGTTGTCTAGATATATGGCAGTCATTAGATATAGTGATATGTGTAGCAGTAGTCCCAGAAGACTGGCAAAGAGCTCTACTAATGTAAATACTAAAAAGAGACTAGAAATGAAGCTTTGGTTATGGATTAGAAGACGAGGAGGAAGTTATTGAAAGATTGTTTGCTGTGGGAATTCCCAGAAGTTACAAGTGTTTGTAAATGGCTTTTGATCTATTTCTGGTGCTATATGATCTGTTTAGCAATACTTATTGCATAATTTGAAATATTTGATATCGAGGGAGTTCATGTTTGGACTAAAGAATCAAAGATTTATCTTCTTTTTATGTGAACTCGCTAAAAGGCTAAAGAAGAAGCAAATTTTGAAGTTCAATTGTTTTTGGTTCTACCTTAATGGCTGCAGTGTGATTTCACATTGTAGTTGGTTTATTCAGCACACGATCAACTACTGAAGCTGCCCACTTTGTCAAGTATTTCAATCTATCCCCATTCAAAATGTATAATGAAAATAAATCATATGCAAAGCTGTTCTGGTTATGTCATTATTGATGCATTCGCTTTTACTTGAAATGGTAGTTGTAGGACCTACGCCTATTCTTTTTTTAACTCTACTACATGTTATTGTTGTCTTGTAATCTAATTCAATACAACTGCGTTCTTGGTGGAGTTTATTCAGTCACATATTTTGGAATATCCTTCCACAAACCTTCTAAAGAAATTGGCAGGGCGCAGGAAAGCCCTTAGCTTGGACAAATTACTTGGGGTGGATTTCTTTGTAACCAACTTCTATTATTTTTATGTGAAGCCCATCAACTTTATATCCGGTAAAAAATTATTTCTTCAAAACAGGAACATTTATCCTAGCTCAAACATTTGCCTGCAACGTCCATTTTATAAGCTGATCTGGAAGTGGTTTTGGACAATGCACACTTTTGCCATATTTTTTTGAATACTAGGATGCCACCCAAGTAGATTTTCCCATAAATAAAAAATGATTTTAGAAGATTATATTTCAATCTCAGAGATGCAACATCCATTCGAGTTCAAGTTGAAGGGCATTGCCAGTTATCCGAGCATTCATATAAGGCTTGCTTGCTCCTGAATGTGTTTTTACTAGTTTTCTTTTTCCGTCAATTCCTGGCGATAGAAAGATAATAGTTCTCTGCAGCCAAAGTATTTAGCTTCTTCTATTTAAATCCAGGGAGTCATTTGTCCCAAGGAAATTAGGAGCTCTCTATCGCCTTCTAGTTTAAGGCTTTACAGTTTATGCACATTCTCTATGAAAATTTGTTAATCAAGCTTTGACACATGGAACTATTGGAAGTTACCTTGGGTAGTACTGCTCCTGTTTACCACTATATGCGATATTGAATCCTCAAATACTTAATTGAGGAATACCTTTGGTTTTTGGTAACTGTTCCATCCTTTTCCCTTAATTATTTGTTTATTTTTTTCCTGCTTCAATATTTAGCTTCTGATTGATGTTTGTGTGGAGTATGAGAAAAGAATTTTTTTATGAGGCATTCACAGGCCTAACAAAAATTGCTGTTTGAAGTATGGCTGATGTTGTTGGTCATCTATTCGATATATTCTTTCTAAAAGAATGACTGGGTATTTTTCATGTCCACCATCTCCATGCCATAGATAAGAATTCCCAATGGTAACTCTTCATATGCCTAAATGTTCATTGTCCTGACACAAATCATGGTTTGTAGATAATATGATGGAATATTACTTCGTGGGGACACAACATCGTTATATTTTGGGGTAGGCAAATTAGTAAAACCATCTCGGCATTGTTATCTCTACTCTTATACCCAGTTCTTCAAGGTCTTGTATTAATGCCTTCAATGCATTAGCATGATTGGACATAGTTTCTCCTTTCCTCATTTGAAGTACAAAAATTGCTTCTTCAAAATAAACTTTGCATTCTGAGCCTTTCATCCACAGTTTATTTAACTGTTCCTAGATTTCCTTTGGTCTTTTAGATAGATCTAAATGTTGAAGTTGAGTATCTCACATTATTAAACTAAAAATAGATTTTTATTTGTCATCTTTTAATGTCTGTTCAACTAGTTTATCATGTTATGTCTGTTTATCTGTACAACAGGTAGTGACCAACGAGGTATTTCTCAGTTTCTGCAGGCAATTTTCCTCAATAAAGTGTGTAGAGTTTGCCCTATTAGAGTGTATTGTACATCTATTAGTTTCAATAGCTTGTGGAGGTTTCCTTGTAGGCTTTAATCTATTAGTGAAAAGCTGATTTGAAGGAGTAAATTATTTGTATATTGTGTTTTGCTTCCGTCGTTTAGTTTCCAACTATATGTGTGAGTTACTGTTGCTATGTGAAAGAATTTAATATCTACAATTAAATAACAAGTTTGTGTTTAGTTGAGAACATAAGGATAATAGCCACCTAGGGTTTAGAAAATTAACAGCTATTTCTTAGTGGCTAGTTTATCCCTTCGACTAGGTTTGATGAGAAAAGATTGGCAAGGAAAGGTCTCTTTCAGTGGAAAGATTTGTGGAATCATCAACACCATTAATGACACCCTTTGTGTGCCCTTAATCAAGCCCAAAAGGTCATAGGGTGGGATAAAGTTGTGTTACAGGGACTTTATTTCTTAATTCCTGTTGAGTCTCTTTTTAAATGCAGTTACATGGGTCGAGATCGTTTTGGAGGGATTGGGGTTGGAGGAATGGGGAGCCTTTTTACATAACGTGACCATGGATCTTTATGATATGGTAAGTTACATTGTTGATATTGTTTCTTTCTTGAACAAAAGGTTGGGGTTGAAGGATCTTGTGGCCCATTGATTGAGGAGGTGTTAGTGCAGATGGAAATCATGTAAATTTTCCTTCAAAGCTCAAACTAGGGCTAAAACAGTATATTTAAATTGTTTACTGAAATAGCCACACATGAACTTCTTTACTAGTATGCAACGGAATATAAATAACTGAGAAACATTCACAACATCAATCACATCAATAGAAACAACACAGTTCTTTTGGGTATAAACCCTCGGACAAAACTCAAGATGGGAAAACCGGTGCAACAGTATGAGAGGATATTTTATTAAGAAAATATGAAGCTTTTACAATATCAGAAAATCAATTTATGCCCAAGATGGAAAAATCGAATCACACAAATCTACTGAGAAAAACCTGTAGGGTGGCACGGTTCCCAAAGCAGCTGTACGGCCTGTACGGAATCCGCATGGCCTGCTTTACAGATCCATACGGTCTGTACTGATTGTAGGGATTGTCTGCTGTATGGCTGTACGACATGCAATTGTACGGTTTACCTCTGCCGAATCCTCCCTGTCTCTCTCCCCTGCAAATTCGAGCTTCCTTCTCTGGATAGCTGCTCCTTTGTCTTCTTCGCAAAAACTCTCTCTCACACTTCTTTTCCTCCATCTTTGTCGGAATACAATTGTCCTCTCCACCAATTGATCTTTCTTCTATAACTCAATGCTAAGAAAAAACCCTAATCTCACTATAGATCTATGGATGAGATACTTCGCAGAGATTGGACGGCGAAGATTAGATTTGGCCTTCACTTGAATATTTTCACTTACACTTTATAAAAAAATTGTTTTATAAAGTCAATCAATAATTAGATCCCTTTAATTTATTTTCCATAGTAAACTTAGAAAAAGTAAATTAAATAAAATTGGCTTCTTGTTTTGAGTCTTCTGCATGCAAGGACACATGCATGCAGGGAGATCTTCCTTGTTGTCACTTTCTAACACTCCCTCTCAACGAGGAAGGGATTCGGTAGCAACCCCAACTTATCCTTGAACTTCACAAAACTGTGTCTGCAAAGTGCCTTGGTGAAAATGTTTGGCAACTGCTCATTTGTTTGTATGTACTCCAACTAGTGGTTCCTCTTTGTACACAGTCTCTCAAGAAGTGGTATCTGTTATCTCCCAAAATAAATTTAGTTTTCTATAAGTTCACTCAGACAATTTATTTTTCGATAGGATGAAGATTTCAAGTCATATTTTGAAGGATTTTAGGGTGACTAACAAAATGAGGAGCTCTAATGTTTTGTTATGTGATAAAATTAAAAGTTTTAGCTTTCGGTGGCTTAGGCGAGCTTTCCAATAGCTCATTAGCCACTGAAAAGCTTTGGTTTCGGCAGCTAACAGTTTAACGCAGGACCATGATTATCCACCGAAAGTTGGCTCAATACGTTATTCGTTAAAAATCTGGAAAAAGGACTTTCGGTGGCTTAGGAGAGATTTTCAGGTGCTCATTAGCCATCGAAAAGGATTGGTTTCGGCAGCTTAGCGAGCGATTGCAGGAGGGCATTAACCACTGAAAGCCAATCACATACGTTTTTGGAAAGGGCGTCTTTCGATGGCTTGGGTGAACGTGTCGGCAGTTCATTAGCCACCGAAAACTCAGCTTTCGGTGGCTAGCAGACAAAACCCTAGATGCTCTTAACCACTGAAAAGACCGAAAGAAGAAACGGTTACTTGTCAATCAAATCGAACTTGTTAGCACAAAACGGGTCATGATTTGGCAAGTAAACCACCAAAAGGACGGGGAAAATGCAGTAAGGCATAAGTTGATGATTGAAGAGGTCTTTGTTTGATTTGACCTGACCGATGGGAATCAAAACCCTAATCTACCCTCCATCTGTCCCATGAACTACAGTTAATCTCCACTGAATACCAAGTTCAAATTAAAAAAATGATTACTGGGCAAGCTGTTGAAGATATCACCAAAAGCCATCGTCCTCTCACTCATGCACTTACCAAGTAGTTAAAACCCTCAGAATCAGTGCCCTACCTCCAAGTACACTCCACCTTCGATTACATGCATCCTTAATACTCAAGGACCTCTGAAAATCAGCCTGCTAACCTCTTCCACAGAATTTGAATTCAATTTTTGCAGGCACTCAAGAGCACAATTCAGAAAATGAAGAAAGGAGGGCCTGCTCTCAGGCAAGAACTAGGAGACATCAGCTACCTGGAATCACATCCAGAAGTCTGCTAGTTCTTCAAAGATGCAGGCTGCTACAAATTTTGTGAGAAAATTCAAGGTTCACACCAGCAGGTGGCTGAAGCATTTTCCCTCTCTTTCGATGGCTCCAAGGAACTGATACGTAAGGAGGAATTCATGGTGGATGAAACCCTAATTGCAGAGGTGACTGAACTCCCAAGAATTGGGGAGAAGTGGTTTAAAACCACCATTACTAAAGATGTGAAGTTTAGATCCTATTTGAAGCCCGAACATAGAGAGGTGGTGTGGAAGAAAAGTGTTCCATCCACCTGGCTAGAAGAGAGGTGGCAGCAATTACTGAAAGCCATTGTGATATATATAACTTGTGAAGGTAGATACAACAGGGCCATGATATATCATTTCAAACTAATGAACCATTTTATAGGAAAGAGCCCTCTGAATTTACCTTTCTACTTACACAGGAGCCTGACAAAAATGGCACATCAGGTGAAGGCTCAGCCAACTAAGATTGTTGGAAAATTGTCTCACCATGGCCTTATACAACTCCTTATCCAAGAATTGCTGAAGAGGAGAAATATGGCATGGACACATTCTTGTTTTGGAATGGTTTTGAAACAGGCCTACAACTAAAAGAGAAGGGAAAGTCTCCTTTGAAGAAATCCATCACCCCTAGGAGTGGAAAAAGGAAAAAGAAGGGCTATTTCACCAACAACAGTAGATCAGCCTTCTTCCCCTTCCAAAACCAAGCAGGGTAAAAGAAACCTAGACTTCAGTGAAAAGGGTAAGGAAATCACATCACAGAGTGGAAACATTCTGAACCTACCCTACTCAGATTCAGAAGAAGAAAGGGAGGAAGTTGCTGACCTAGTAGAGCAGGTAGTAGCAGAAAATGAAGAACTTCCATCACCCACACCAAAAGATCAAGATGAACGAGTGGAAAAAGCTTCTTCTAGCAAGCCCAGGGCACAGAAAGTAAACCAGTTGCTGAGACAAGTGTATGAGCTGGAAGTTTTAGAAAGAGAGATAAAAATGAATAATGCCATGTTGACCAAGAGGAATAAAGAGTTGCACAATTCTTTCCTGGAGATGAGAGGAATGTATATCTTGCTGAAAAGAAGAAACCTAAGATACATGAAGGACAACACTAGGTTGTATAGGATGATCAGGCTTCTGAGGTTGTAGGTGAAGAATTCCAGACCAAACCCTAGCACTCATTTTTCACTAGAAACCCTAGTTGAAGCAGTGGTAAGCCTTCAAAATCCAAAATCAATCCAAGTTGCTGCTGATCCTCCAAACGTTGAGCAAGCTGAAGAAAGGTCGGAAGGTAAGCAACAAAACTAAAAAATGTAATTTGAGAGGTTGCCTAAAATTTTTGCAACAACAGGGCTTTCGGTGGCTTAGGCGGACGCTGAAGCGGGTCATTAGCCACCGAAAGCAGCGCTTTCGGCAGCTAACAGACTCGAAATTTTGACTCCTTAACCACCGAAAACAGAAAGAGGCACAGAAAGCAATTTTTGCATAAAAGACTAGTTTTGGTAAATATACCTAGCTCAGGGATGAAGTGTGAAAGCTGAAAGTTGCTGAAGTACACCATCAAAGGAGGTCTGTTCCAGTTTTGGGGACACATCAAAGAGGAGAGGGTCACAAGACCCTACCTATTTTAACCAACAGTGGCTCATCCATTAGAAGACCCGCTACAGCTTTCCTCTAATACTCACTGCAGTCGTCAAAAGGTTCAAAGAGTGAACAAGTGTTAGAGTTAGTTAAACTAGTAGTTAAATTAGGGTTTCTGACCTAATTTTGCAAAAACATTAATTTTATCTATTTTTAGTACAACAGATCCAATTTTTCAGGATCTGAGTATTTTTGTAAAGGCTATAAATCCTAAGACTTATGTTATAGAAAATGTTTGACTTCGGGGACCTGTAGACCATTACTATTATCAAGCTTCTCATATTGCTCATGACCTAATATAAGCTTTTTTGCTATTATATGTTCAGCTTCCATTTTTTGTCTGTTCTGTGCTTATGCTTGGATGTGTTGTTCAGGTTTATTCATGTTATTTGATGTCTGATAGCTGTCATTCTATCTGCATATTGATGATTTGAATTATAAGTACTTTCTTTGTTATGATTAGCCATTTATATATATCTGTTTTATGTATGAATCTGCTAGCATGATAAGTTCTTCATCTCTGCACCATATTATCAAGCCTCTGAACAGTGGTAGTTAGAAGCCTTATCCTTGATTGAGTTTCATGCATGTCTTGAGAGTGTGAGGTAATGTAGGTCACTTGACTTGATCTAGTTAGAAAAACCATAAAAAACATTTAAGTTACCAGGCATCCTCGAGCTGCAACCTAGAGGAGTTTCCTGGAGTGCTAACAGTATCGAATGCCTATCTGTTTTCTTCGGTCATGGAACACTGGATTTTAAGATAGCTCGATGCCACTTTGATTGTCACAGTGAACTACTGTAGCCTCTAGCTCACACTTGAACAACAATGAAAGTAACTTTCTCAGCCACATATCCTCACAAGCAACCATGCTTGCTGCCATGTACTTAGCCTCTGTCGAGCTCAATGCAACGGACTCCTGCTTCTTGTTGAACCATGAGACAACCCTTCACCCAATGCTGAATCAACAACCTGAAGTACTCTTCTCGTCCTCTACACATCCTTCCCAGTCAGCATCTATGAAGCCTGCTAACTGTACACTCCCCTCGCGCTCATAAACCAACCTATACTCCACTGTACCTCTGATGTAGCGAAGTATGTGCTTCGCAGCTGTCCAATGCACTCTCTGTTGATGTATTTGTAACTTTGGAATGTATTCACTTGTATATTTCATATTGTATTTTATTATGCCACCGACAGAGACGTTTGTTCCTCCGATCGGGAGAGTCATTAATATAATTAAGTCATGTAAAGTCATTGAGGTTAACCCTCCATTGTATGTCGGGGCATTAGACCCCTCAATTGAGTTATATTAGGGTTATTAGACTCTTCTAAAGAAGTCGGCCTTGTGGGGAAAATGTCAAGTGGAAATTAGGTATAAATAGAGAGTGAGACTCTATTTGAGAACACACACTCACTCATCAATAGCACATGAGAGAGAGAGAGGACTAGCTCGCACAAGTGAGAGAGACAGCAATTGTCGAAGACCATTTTTATTCTTTTGGGTTTTACTTTTGCTACTGGTCCTCATTCTATCTCCGAGGAAGTTGCGGGGTTTTCTCCTTTATGGTTTCCCCGAGGAAAATCTTTGCGTCTCTTGTCTCTTGTGATTATTGCTTTGCATGTTATTCTCTCAGATAAGATCCTAGATCATTTCGATTAAACTGTAAAAATCTAACATGGGATCAGAGCTAACCTGAGAAGAAGACATTGTGCAACTGTAGAAGCTAGGGCTTCTTAATTTTTGGGTCTCTCTCCACATATCATCAAGGAAAGGAGGCTAGGCTAACTCTCCTTTGAAGGGCACATCTTCCTGTTGAAGTAGAATCTGTTTTTGGGCATTTTTCAGTTTTTGGCTTGTCACTACTGCGTGAAATTAGGGCTTTTCATAGAAGAGGAATTTTTGAGTGAGCACAGCATAGGATTGTTCTCCTCCTCAAAATCGAAATTTAGAGACCAAGATCGAAATTTTTGGTTGGGTAAAACTTCGGGAAAGTCAAACCCTAATTTGACCCCAGACCAGAAAACCAGTACTGCAGAAGATCGGCTCCAGATCCAATTTGGGCATCTCAAAGTGGTAAGATCTAAATTTTCTGTATTTCCATTTGAGGTTCTCATTAAAGATTTCTCATCACACCAAGCTTGATGAGAAGCTTGAAGGAGCTGATAACTTTCGAGCACGGAAGTATAGGATTTCACTTGTTCTTGAAGAAAATGAATTGGACACCTACATAAGTGGAGAGGTTCCAGTTCCAGAGGGAGATGAGGCTAAAGCCTTACACAAGAAGAACTTGGTCAAGGCCAAGAGGATTATTGTTGATTCTATCAAGGATCACCTTATACCACATGTGTCTTCCTTAAAGACACCTAAAGAGATGTTTGATTCATTGACCAAGCTATTTGAAGGAAAGAATATAAATTGAAAGATGACTTTGCGAAATCAGTTGAAGAATGTAAAGATCTAGAATGCAGAGACCATACAGTCATACTTCACAAGGGTTTCTCAAATCAAAGAACAACTTGAAGCTGTGGAAGAAGATGTAGAGAATGGAGAAGTTGTGATGACCACCTTGAATGGTCTCCCTAGGTCATGGAACTCCTTTATTCAAGGAATTTGTGCTAGAAGAAAGTTAATCACCTTCAGTAGGCTGTGGGAGGAATGCTTACAAGAAGAAGCTCGAATCATAGCTCAAGAAGAAAAGATGGGAAATGAAGATCAAGCTCTCACAGCACACACCAAGAATAACAAGAGGGAGCACTATCATCACAAGAAAGGAAAGCGCCATCACCAGAATCAGAAAGATAACCCTAGAAGACCTAGCAGAGATCTATCTAATGTCAGATGCTATACATGTGATGAGAAGGGACACTTCTCCAGAGATTGTCCTAGAAATAAAGGTGGCTCTCACAAGAAGAAGAACAACAAAATAAGACATCATGCTCACAATGTAGAGGATGATGAACCTCCCAAGAAGAGAGCCAAAGAAGAAAGTGAAGATTCTTCGAGCGATGAAGAGTATGTTTTGATTTCTGCCCTCACAGAAACTATTACACATGGAAACAATGATTGGCTCATAGATAGTGGGGCTTCTAAGCATATGATGGGATTTAAAGAATCCTTTGTGAATCTATCCGAAACATGAGTCACCCCACAATGTGAAACTTGGGGATGACTACCAGTATCCTATAAAAGGAAGTGGTGAAGCTTCCTATAAGCTAGACTCTGGAAAGTCTATAAAGATGAAAGATGTCTTGTTTGTACCAGGACTAAAAAAGAATCTTCTCCATATCTGCATTGGATGCAAAAGGTATGAGGGTTGCATTTGTAGATGGCCAAGTTCTTATGTGGCCAAAGAGAAAGACCATAGATGATGCGGTAGTGATTAGAGAGTAAGAGAGTGGCTTATACAAATTAAAGGGCTAACCAGAACAAGCTTTGGTCCATGACTCAATAGAGCCAAGTGATCTTTGGCACAGAAGGCTTGCACATGTGCACTATAGGGTACTACCACTTGCAAGCAAAGCTGTTGAAGGTCTTGTAGAAATCCAGGCAAAGCATGGAAGCGTTTGCAAAGGATGTGCGAAGGGAAAGAACACAAAGAAGACATTTCCAAGTAGTGAGAGCAAGGCAAAAGGAATCTTGGAAAGTATTCACTCCGATGTCATCTAGTTCATTGAGTGGGTATGTATATTATGTTTCTTTCATTGATGATTTTTCTAGGAAGACACGGATATATTTCTTTAAAAGCAAGGATGAAGTATTCAGTAAGTTCAAGGAATTCAAAGCCTTGATCGAGAACCACAAAGAGAAGAAAATCAAGACCTTTCGATCAGACAATGGAGGAGAATTCACATTAGAAGAATTCAAGGAATTATGCAGAGAGTCGGGGATTAAGAGGGAGTTCACCACTCCTTATAATCTACAACAGAATGGAGTTGTAGAAAGGAAGAATAGCACAATCATGGAAGCAGTAAGGGAAATGCTTCATGATCAGGATCTTCCTATGCATCTATGGGCAGAAGCTGCAAGGGCAACTGTGTATGTACAAAATCGTACTCTGCATAGAGTACTTGAGAACAAGACACCAAAAGAAGTCTTCTTCGGCAAGAAACTAGAAATTAGCCACCTCAGAATATTTGGTTGCCCAGTGTACATACACATTCCGAAAGAGAAAAGGACGAAGTTAGATCCTTTAGGAAAGAAGGGTATATTTGTGGGATATAGTGAAAGCTCGAAGGCTTACATAATATATTTCCCAGGATTCAAGAAGATCGACATCAGCAGGGATGGAACATTCGACGAAGATCTAGCATATCACAAATCTAGAAAGATACTTGTTGAAGACATTGAAGAAACAGAAGTACCCAGTATATCCGAGATACAACAATGAATGAAGCAACTTCAGAAGAAGATCAAGAAATAGAAGAAATAGATCCACCCCGTGAGAAGAATTCTTACAAAAGGAAACCAACATGGGTACGAGAGGTTATCCTAGATGCAGAGAAATATGGCGCTCCAGAAGGAATACATAGAGAAAGGAAGAGACCCAGGCCATACTCCAGTTATGTAGCTCTGCTGTGTGACATCATTGGCAAAGAACCTTCCAACTACAAGGAAGCAATTGAGAAGAAAGAATAGAAGGATGCCATGATTGAAGAATACTAGTCGATCATGAAGAATGATGTCTGGGATGTGGTCCCAAGACCAGTAGGGAAGTCTGTTGTGACTTCCAAGTGGATCTACAAGATCAAGCATGCTGTAGATGGGAGCATAGAGAAATATAAAGCAATATTTGTGGCACGTGGCTTCTCCCAGAAGGAAGGGATAGATTATGAAGAAACTTTTGCACCTGTAGCCAGATACACTTCCATCAGATCAGTACTTGCTCTGGCTACAACGATGAAATGGAAGATACACCAGATGGATGTCAAGACCGCGTTCTTGAATGGTGTAGTGGAAGAGGAAGTGTATGTGGAGCAGCCACTCGGATTTGAGACACATGACAGGGAGACTCATGTGTGGAAATTGAAGAAGGGCTTTTACGCTTTGAAACAGGCACCCACGTGGACGACAGGATTGATAGCTTCTTGACTAGTTTGGGCTTTACCAAGAATAAAGCAGATTCCAACCTTTACTACAAGGTTGAGGAAGGGAACCCAGTGATACTCCTATTGTATGTAGATGACCCGTTTGTGATAGGTGAGGATGGGTTGATTGTTGACACAAAGAGGAAGCTTGCTGCCGAGTTCGAGATGAAGGACTTGGGTACGATGCACTACTTTCTAGGCATGGAGGTGTGGCAGAATGCGGGTGGAATCTTTCTTGGACAAGGGAAGTATGCAGTGGAGATCCTAAATAGGTTTGGGATGATGGACTGCAAGGACATGGTCACACCTATGGCATCGAACCTGAAGCTATTAAGTGATGCTTCATCAGAGTCAGTTGATGCCATGATGTATTGTCAGATGATTGGATCCTTAATGTACTTGACAAATATGAGACCAAACATTTGCTTTGCTGTGAACACATTGAGCCAGTTCTTGACCTGATTGCTTCAAAGCATATTTTGAGGTACCTGAAGGGTACAGTTGATTATGGGCTCAAGTATGATGCGAATCAAAAGATTAACCTAGAGGGTTATGTTGATTCGGACTTGGCAGGCAGTGCCATTGATAGGAAGAGCACTTCGGGTGCTGCTTCAATATGGGATCAGGTGTGATCTCTTGGTTTAGCAGGAAGCAGTCCTGTGTGGCACTAAGTACAGTCGAAGCAGAGTATGTTGCAACTTGTTCAGCTAGTGGTAGTATGGCTGAGGAAGCTACTGTCTGATTTGTTTGATCTCCGGTTGGATGCTACTTGTATATATTGCGACCACTGGAGTTGTGTGAAGTTGTCTGAGAACCCGGTGTTCCATGACAAGTCGAAGCACATCGAGATCAAGTATCACTATATCAGGGATATGGTGCAGAGAGAAGTAGCGAAGCTCCAGTATGTTGTGATGGATGGGCAGATAGCCGATGTATTGACCAAGCTGCTAGCCAGAGTGAAGTTTGAGTACTTCAGAGAGAAGCTTGGTGTACTTCAGATCGAGGTTCCTTCCAAGGGGAAGTGATGAGTCCGAAAGACGTAGACAGGTTTTTTTGATATGCTGGTAGGTTGGTCCCCCATGGTCGTTGATGTAATTGCCAGGCTTTTTTGACATGGTGGAAGGTTGGTCCTCCCATGGCCGTTGATGTAAATGCCGAGTTTTTTCGACATGGTGGTAGGTTGGTCCTCCCATGGTCGTTGATGTAAATGCTGAAGCTTTTTCGACATGGTGGTAGGTTGGTCCTCCCATGGTCGTTGATGTAAATGCTGAGCCTTTCCCAGATGGTGGTAGGTTTGTCCTCCCATGTCGGTGGATGTAAGTGTTATGTTATGTGTATCTGGGTTGTGCTTCCTGTGACGATGAGATGATCTAAAGATGATGAGGTAACAGTAGGATCCTGCAGGTTTTGCAAGAGGCATATAATAAGTCCTGGGATGTACTTACTTGATGGCTTGCTCGCAGAGATGATGAAGACCTACATGGAGGTTAGGCCTACATCCAGGATGAAAAAGGGTTGGCTATGTAGAACTTCCTATGACGAGTAGATTTGAGAGAGAACACCATTTGCTTGAGATAGCAGCAACAATGACGATGACGATCCAACTTTGATGATGATCCAGCTTTGATGATCCAGTGATGAAAACTTGTGCCGATGAACTGTGTCAAGAGAATGCCTTCCTAGTTAAGAGGGAGTGTTGATGTATTTGTAACTTCGGAATGTATTCACTTGTATATTTTGTTGATTTATTGGTCAATACTGAGAGGGGGGGTGAATCAGTATTGTTATCTTTTTACTATTTTAACCACTTTTAAATCTATCATTAGAAACACATAACAACAAGAATACACAAAACACAATTTTAATGTGGAATCCGAATAGGATAAACCATCGATACATCCTGGTACTGCAAAATTGTTATTTACAAATAGTTTTTCCTGCTTCTACAGATAAGGATGGTATTACACCCTGTTTACCAATACCAATTGGAAGGAGGCTATGACCTCTTGGTTTATCAGCTACAACTGAAAAGATGCTACAACACCCTATTTACCAATGCCAATTGGAAGGAAGCTACGACCCCCTAGTTTATCAGCTACAACTGAAAGGAGGCAACAACCCCCTACAGGCCTGTTGCCTGCCCTAGCGTCGCCCTGCCACCCTAATATGTTTCTCATGATTTCTCTCCCACTGAATTCTGTAACACCCATTGATCTCTGATTTTGATCATGCAATTCGAACTACAAAGACATCTTTTTCTTACTCAGGATGCTGCTTAAATACTTCTCAGCGTTTAAGCTTCTTTCAATAGTTGCGTCTCTTCAAACTGAACAAACACACCTTTCACTGTTGCGCCCTTTCAAATATGAAGATCACACCTTCTGGAACGTCCTTTCACGTTCTTCCATTGATCTTGCACCTCATAAATCGTTTCCGTAGCTTGGAAACCATTTCCGCACCTCTGTCCAATGTTTGCAGGTGCTTCCGTACTGCCAAACTTCTTTCCGCAGGATTAACTTCCTGATCCAATTAGAGTCGTTGATCTTATCTTTAAGTCAATCCAGACCGTGGATCTAATCGTTGATTTCTGCCTCAAAATCGCCTTTTTGCGCCAAGATTTTCTCATCAATGATTCCCCACCATTGATCTTCGTTGGGCGTTTTCATTACCATCGATCTACAGATTGCGGGATGCGGGTTGTCGACTGTTTGCATTTATCTTTTCGCAAACTCCTTTCCGCAAGTTCCTTTCTGCAAGCTTCTTTCCGCAATTTTCCTTTTGCATCGTCGATCTATTTTAGTGGAACTAACTTCAAATGTGCAATCCTTCCAGATTGCGGGATGCAGGATGCGGGATCACGCTTTCCTATTTTGGACTTCCGCAATTTTCTTCCGCAACTTTGTTTTCGCGTTGCGGATTGTGGGATGCGGAATCACACTTTCCTATTTTGGACTTCCGCAACTTTGTTTCCGCATTTTCCTGGACCGTTGATTTCCTTGTGGATTTACCCCTGGCCGTCCGATCTTGATCTTTTGTGGAACTTTGGCTTTTTTGCCTATCTTTTGCGGGATGCTTCCTAACCGTCCATTCTATAACTAATGCGGATATGCATTCTGTCTTTGCGGATTATACAAAAACTGATCATCATTCATCAGATCCCATGCAGATAACTATGCCTCCTCATCATCATGTCATGTCATCACTACCTTCCCCTATGCCACCTCATCATCGTGCCATTTTGTCTTTACTTTGACTTATGTTGCGTTGACTCTGCCATGGTATCTTTTTGCTTATCCTTTGTACTTCATAAGCCATCACTACCTTAGTCTTTCATCATCATTAGGACACCATCATATTCCATGTCATGATGTGTCATGCCACATCCTTAACTATGCCATGCCATCTCATTACTACCTTTTTTTTTCAGAAAGAAAAAATCAGTCCTTGATATTCTTCATTAAGAATCAAAGGGCCTCTTAACAGCCACCCATGAAATGGGATACATCAGTAATAATACCACATAAAAATGAGAATCATGTCGAAATGCCACCGGAGGGAAGGGAAGTACAATGACAAGTGTTCCCATCAGTTATCTGCCTCATCATAATGAAGATCAATCATCATCATTCCCATCTACCAGAAAATATGAGACCGGCACTGCTGACCAAAGAAGCACTCAGACTAAACATTTCAGTGTATATCAAAACAGTATGGGAGAATATCCCAATATACACTCAGAAAAGCTGGTATGAGTCATCATGTATCATAAGTTCGTCCAAAAATTCATAATAATACCCGGTTCCAGGGGAGTGCATGAGTGCATTTTTGGACAGACGGTCCGCAATCTCATTGAATTCCCGATAAATGTGAATGATGGAGAGATCATTAAAGCTTTTAAGAAGCTCGAGGGATTCCCTACACCAGTGAAAGAGCTCTGGTGGGGAGAGTGCAGTTATACCATTTGCCCAATTTATAATGACCTGAGAGTCACCAAAAATGCGGGTCAAAGGTATACCCATCATTTGGGATGAGTGCAATACTGCCCAGAGGCCGAGCAATTCTGCTTTTGTATTGGTCCCCTGTCCAACCCCCAGCGCAAATTCAAGACGATGATTCTCATTGAGAAATATACAATATCCAATGCCAGCAGATGCAGAATTTGCAGCACCATCAAAAAAACCACATGGGTAGATCATGTGAGGTCTGGGCCCCTTCCTTCTGTCCGATATCCTTTTCCTATCTTTGGTGACAGACCGTGAGGGACAAAAATGAAGAGCATTTAGAATCTGATGCATTACAACCAAAATATTTACCCTTTTACCATCAAATACAGCTCTATTACGGGCTTTCCAAACATCCCAGATCGCAAGGTGAGGGATAAAATATAGAACCGAGCTGCAGTGGTGGGTAATTGCCCAATTTAAAAAAAAAACCGAGATAGAACCAGAGACAGGGGGAATACAGAGCTGAAGCTGGTCACAAACAGCGCCCAAAATGCCTCTCCAAATCGGGCAGCAGACAAAAATGTGGTGTACAGATTCATCATTAACATAACACATAGAGCAAATGCCAGGACCGATTTTGCCTTTCTTCTGTAGATTGTCCCATGTTAAAATTTTATTGTGCGGAACCAGCCATGAGAAACAGCCAATCTTCCTAGGGAGGTGATGCATCCATAGTGAAGCATATAACCTGTTGCCTCGTTCAGGCTGAGAAGTATTGACAATATATTCATACACTTTATCTGCAGTGACAAGACCATTGTTCTTGTTATAATTCCAGATCAGAGAATCAGGTGCATTGGTAAGTGTAATACTGTTCAGATCTAGACATCTGATATATGTATTCCATATATCTTTCCATTCACCATCGAGATATAATTCCTCTGCAGTATACCAGTAATGTTGAGCATCGGGTAGTATATTATGTGCCAGAGCAAGAGTAGTAATGCCCAGATCCTCCAGATAGGATCGAAGGTCTTCAGGAAAGAGAAAAGACGCAGAGTTGCCTATCAAAGGATCAGTACCAATCAAAATGTTATTGCCATTACCCACAAGCTAGGTCAAGTGTGGTCCCATCCAGGGAAGGGTTTGTATAAAACCTCTCCATATAACGGATACACCCCTCGTACAGAAGTTTTTCTCCCGGAGCCATGAGGTGACAGAGGACTGTCTCATATATTTTGAAGTAAGTACCCGGTGCCAAAGACTATCATTGAATAGGGCTCTCCAAAATGTCTTAAGGCGGAGAGAAATACTGAACCAGTGAAAATTTTTAATTCCCCAACCCTTGAATTTCTTTGGCATAGATAAATCCGACCAGCAAGCAAGGTGGTATTTTCTAGTATGCCCATGTGAACCCCACAGGAAGGCAAAGGTGATACTGCGCAACTTCTGCAGAATAGAGACCGGCAACGGGGCTAAGCCCATCCAATAAACAGGGATGCTGGAGAGAACAGCTTGAACCAGGACCAATCTACCCCCCAGGGACAGGAGCTTGTGAGTCCATAAACAAATTTTCTTTTCAAATTTTTGTATAAGCCAATGCCAATCCTTAGTCCTGTAACCCAAGGGTTTAATGTAAAACCCAAGATATTTGAAACCCAAGGTAATGGGGAAAAGTTTAAAGGGGACCACACAGGTGAGATTGTGAAGCTCCAGTGCAGGAATACAGTTATGTAGGAGGACAGATTTGTCCAAGCTTATCGACATTCCAGAAGCTTTATTGAATGTATCCAAGATAACCTCGAAAGCAGCCCATTCTTGTAGTGATCCAGTGCCAAAAAGGATAACATCGTCAAAAAAAGGAGATGGGTCAAGGCAAGAGAAGAGGTGATTTTTACACCACGGATAAGTCCACGACAACGAGCATCAGAAATTAATAGACTGAGACCCTCAATGACAAGTATGAAAAGCAGACTCGATAGAGGACAACCCTGACGTATACCACGCGAGGCATGAAAAAAATTGGTGGGAGTCCCGTTGATAAGAACAACAAAAGTAGCAGATGTGATACAACCCATGATCCAGTTGACAGTTTGTAGAGGAGTCCCAATCTGGATCAGGATAAGGCGGATAAAGGTCCAATTAACCCTGTCATTACTACCTTAGTCTTTCACTGAGTCTGTCTTGCCATCATATCCAATGGTTATTCCTTTGTCATTAGTGAACACCTTAGACATCAATGACAACTATAACCCAAATTTGCCAACAATCTCCCCCTTTGGCATTGATGGCAACCTCTAAACATTCTCCCCCTTTGACAACAATGACAAAGGATAACTTGTTATGCCAATGCTGCACCTATTTTGATATAGGATTTCCTGTCTCTCTTTTTTTTGACAACTCCTCCTGTCATCATATCTCCCCTTTAAATAAACTTGGTTATTTAACCAATGTATTATCAATAATCTTAACATTTCCTGTTCTTGAATGATAGCTTAACTGATAGATCCAAGTACTCCCATTGTCATTATACTTCTTCTCCTTTGTCAACATTTTTGTGATAGAGTTTACACTCAGCATTTTTTCAACACTCTTCCATTTTTTGTTCTAGGATACATTTTTTTTTTAGAACTCTGTTCCTGCTACCATATCTAATGGTCTATTTTGCCTTGAAGTTAACTGGCTTCTGCTTTTACCAGAATTCCTTAAGCCTGTGCATTTAGATCTTCATATAAAAACCTAGCATATACTGCTGGATTCTTTTGGATTTTAGATCTATATTATCGACTGTCCAGGGACCCATAACTTCAAATCCTCAACACAGAGATTACTTCAGTTTATTACATAGTTTCTCTGGTCTCACTATCTTAGACACAAAGACTCATAACCTCAACCTTTTCCTTTGTCAATGCTGAACTCATCCTGCTACCTTATCAATAGACTGAATTTTTTTATTCCTTTTAGACTCGAGTTTTCTTCTACTGTCAACAATTTTTATGTGTCATGACTTCAAATACTAAGTGAACTTAATCATCTTTATCTTCTATTTTATTGTAGACATCATGGTCTTCATGACTCTCACATTTTGTTGTTCTCACATTACTTCATACTTTCTCTTATGTCATCCATACACCATTGTAATATCCCGAATCCCGATATTTTCTATTTCTATGCAAATATACTAATACAACTGGGCATGCAAACTGCCATGCAAAAATCCCTATTTTATAGCAAAATTTAGGGTTAGGGTTTGTTAGATAGAATGAACACTTAGCACTGATAAGCTGGCTGGACTGTTCCTGAAAGAGTATGCAAGCATCAAGAACTGAATCGAAGATGGACTGATATATTTTGCTTCCGGTGAAACCCCTAGCAGCAAGAACCTAGGTCAGATAAGGGTGACGTTTTCAGAGAAGGAGGTGTCCGATGGGGTTGCTGATTTGCAAGATTGATAGCCTTCCTGTGCCGGAGAGAATGCCTGGTATATGCGGAGTTTCGAAGGTCTCTAGGCAGGCTAGCGAATTGTTCCAGAGAGACAGCTGCTCACACACCCCCTGATCCCGAAATAGCTGATAACTGCTTTGGATGAGCACGGTCGGATCTTATAATCACTGGGTACCGGAGTAAAATGCCAATGATGAGAATGGTCCCTGAGTTTCGGAGTAAAATTGAGATTTGAAGACCCAGCAACTGATTAGGGCTTTCTGGCTGAAAACCCCACCTTACGGCTGCACACGTGTCCCTGCAACAATCTACACTGTATACTGGATAACTATGAATGAATGTAAGAGCAAATGGTGAACCTGTATGGCTTACCCTGAATGAGACTAGGGCAGATATTTCACTGTCGAAACCCCGCTAGTTGAAGACGTCGTCTCCAACCCCAAATGCTGTGCTGCACGTTGTGTTGCTATTCAAGAGCTCCCAAAATAATAATCATCAAAAGTGAAGTCTCCTTTCGCTTTATCCTCCTTTTATAACTTTCAACTGCGAAAATCCTAATCTTTGCCCTAATTAGGTCACTTTATCTTCTAATTTGTAGTTGACTTGCATGCAAGCACCTGGAGACTTAAATGAGTGCATGCATCATTAAATAATGCTTGGATGGCATGCGCGAAGGTGGCCTTTGGCCCCGGTGGCCCTTCTTGACCTGATGATGATGCGCTAGATTTTCTATGGATGGCATCAGTCCTTCGATGATTCCCTAACTGTCAGTAACTGCTCGAACTCACAGGAATCACATAGGTTAGCGGTTTTGGGCCTCAAGGCCTAATCGAAAGAGGACATTACAGTCCTCCCCACTTGAGATTGCTTGTCCTCAAGCAACTGCAAACTGGGATGCTGCAATACCTGTTCACCTTCCCAGGTGGCATCCTTTGGCGGTAGTTCTTTCCATTGAACTAAGTACTCTCTGATTACCCTGTTCCTGAGCTTGCTTTCTCTAGTCTGTATGATCCGTTCGGGAATCAATATTAGCAGTCCCTCATCATCCAAAGGAGGTAACTCTGTAGATGGAGCAATGTGTTGCCCAAGGGTCTTCTTTAGGTTAGACACATGGAACACATTGTGAATTTTACTTTCCTGTGGAAGTTCTAGTTCATATGCCACCTCTCCCACCTTCCTGATTATTCTGTAGGGTCCATAGAAGCGAGGTTTTAATTTTTCTGCTCCTTTCTTCATAAGTGAAGATTGCCTGTAAGGTTGGAGCCTTAAGTATACCAAATCCCCTACCTCAAAGCTCCGCTCAACCTTGTGTTTGTCGGCATACAACTTCTGTTGATTTTGGGCTGTTTGTAAGTTTTCCTTCAAGATTTTCAGAATGTCTTGACTGTCCTGTATCCAATCCTTAGCCTTAGGAGCCCTACTATCTCCAAATGCCAAATCTGCATAGTCCAAGGCCTCATAACCATATAATGCCTTGAAAGGAGTCATCTTAATAGACATATGATAGGTAGTATTGTAGCAATACTCCCCTAGGTGTAGCCATTTGATCCAGGTCCGCTGCTGCCCTGCTACATAGTTCCTTAAATATCCTTCAATCCACTTGTTGACTATTTCAGTTTGTCCATCGCTCTGGGGATGATAACTTGTACTGGTAGCTAGTTCGGTCCCCACTAGTCTGAATAGTTCCTACCAGAAGGCACCTGTGAATCTGTCATCCTGATCACTGACAATGGCCTTAGGTAACTCGTGTAACCTGAAGACCTCCCTAAAGAATAACTCAGCAACTTGAGCTGCTGAGTAGTCTGATGATATCGAAAAGAAATGTGCAAACTTGGTTAGTTTGTTAACTACTACATATAAACAATCTCGCCCTTGAACCTTGGGCAATCCCGTAATAAAGTCCATGGAGATGCTTTCCCACTTCTGTTCTGGAATCGGTAGTGGCTGAAGTAACCCTGCTGGATGGATGTTCTCAATCTTGTTTTGTTGACAGATGCTACATTCCCGTACATGCTGCATAATTTCCCCTTTGAGGCCCTTCCATGAGAACCTCTCTTGGATCTGCCTGTAGGTCTTCAAGAAACCTTGATGCCCTGATAAAGGAGAATCATGTGCTGCCTGAATGATCTTTTTCCTCAATGTGGATTCTGGGACGAGGTATATCCTGTTCTTATAATAGATGATGTCATCAACAATCCCGTACCGGTCATCCTGAATTTGTCCATCCAATAATTCGCAAGCGAATTTATTTTTGGAGTATTCTACTAAGAGAAGTGCCCTCCAATATGTGGATATACTACTAAAAGATAATGAGGTGGGACGCCTAGATAATGCATTAGCTACTACATTATTCTTACCTTTTACATACTTGATCTCGAAATCATAGGCTTGTACTTTGTTGACCCATTTCTGTTGTCGCTCATTTAGTTCCTTCTGCTCCAGGAAATACTTGAGGCTGTTATGATCGGTTTTGATTTTGAACTTACTTCCCACCAGGTACTGCTTGAATTTCGTGAGAGCTTGTAAGATGGCTAGAATCTCTTTGTCAGATATGGAGTAGTGACGCTCGTAGTTCTTCATTTTACGGCTCTCAAATGCAATAGGGTGATGGTTTTGCATCAACACTGCTCCTAACCCTTCCCCTGAGGCATCACATTTTACTACGAAGGTTTGTGAGAAGTCTGGTAATGCTAAAACTAGACAAGAACTCATAATAACCTTCATCTCCTCGAAAGTTTTCTGTGCTAAGTCTGTCCAAGTGAACGCTCCTTTCTTTGTGAGATCTGTGAGGGGTGCTGCAACTTGGGAGAATCCCTTAACGTACCATCGGTAATAAGTGCACAAACCCAAGAACCTCTCAATTCTGTAACTGTTTTTGACACGGGCCAATCTCTGATGGCTCGGATTTTCTCCATATCAACCTGTACTCCTTCTGCATTGATTATGTGTCCTAAGTACATCATTAAACTCACACTTGGACATTTTCCAATAAAGCGAATGTTCTTCTAAAATGTTCAGTACTTCGTCTAGGTGTTTCAGATGCTCTTCCCATGTTTTGCTGTAAATCAGGATGTCATCAAAGAATACTAGCAAAAACTTAGGTAGCTGTGCTCTGAAGGTGTGGTTCATGCATGACTGAAAAGTGGCTGGAGCATTGGTAAGTTCAAAAGGCATGACCAAAAACTCATAGTGACCATAGTGACAGCGAAAAGCGGTTTTGGAGATGTCTTGGTCCCTTACCCTGATCTGATGGTATCCCGAGCGAAGATCAATCTTGGAGAAGTATTTAGCTCCCCGAAGCTCATCCATGAGTTCGTCAATTCTGGGGATAGGATACCTGTTCTTAATGGTCTTTTTGTTGAGTGCTCGATAGTCAATGCACATTCGCAGTGTACCATCCTTCTTCTTGACCAATACTACTGAGGATGCGAAGGGGCTAGAACTGGGCCGAATATATCCAAGCTCTAGTAATTCTTTGATTGTTTTCTCAATCTCATCCTTGTATCTTTTGGGATGCTTGTAAGGAGTGGTTATGACTGCTTGTGTCCCCTCTTCTAGCTCAATGATGTGTTCAAAGCCTTGGTCCGGTTGTCTACCTGATGGAAGGTCCCAAAAAACCTTTTCATGTTTTTGTAGCAAGGTTTGAATGTCACTTGGGTGTTGTGTGTTGGTCTCTGGGGGCTTCCTAAAGGTGACAAAACATTCTGCAACCCATTCTATATCTTCCTGTCGGAGTACTGCCTCCATTCTCTGTGACGAGACCGGTTTTGGGGGATAAGTGTTCATGCCCCTCAAAACAACCCGTTTGCCGTCTGGCCCCTGGAATTCCATTTCCATTGCCCTGTTGTCTGTAGTGTATTTCCCTATAGAATAAAGCCACTGAACACCCAATACTACATGAGTATCTGATACATCCACTAGGTAGAAGGAATCTATCATCTGATAGTTACCTAAGGTGACATTCAATTTTGGAATCCAGTAGTTGCACTCCACGCTGGAGTTCCCAGCTACTGCTACAGTGAATCCTTCGAACTTCTCGATCTGAATATCTCTCTTGGCTACCCAAGCGGAGTCAATGAAATTTTGGGTTGCTCCCCCATCAATCAATACTCCTACTCTGTGACCCTGTACTACTCCCCTAACCCTGAGAGTATGGAATGTTGGTACTCCAGATAATGTAGCAATGACTCCGTTTGGTGTATCACCCTGGTGTGATTCTTCCTCAGCTACCCGTAGTTCTTCTGTAGCTTCCTGCTCATAGTCATCATCATCACTGTCCGAATATACCTCAATGTAGTGAGCCTTCGCCTTCCGTGCACACCTGTGTCCTGGTACCCATGGTTCCTGACAAGTGAAGCATAGTTTCTTCCTTCTCAAATCTTTCCTAGTGTCCTCGTCTAACCATGTTTTCTTGGGAACATCCTGCTGGAAAGGTTTCTTGTCCTTGTCCCTAACAGGAAAATTGGTTTTCAGCGGGAACTTGTTTTTGGGGAATGAATCCTGAAGATCTCTGGCTCTATTAATGGCATCCTACAGAGTGAGGGGTTTGTAGGCTACTGCTACAAACCATGCTAGAGTTCTCGGCTACTGATACAGTGAATCCTTCGAACTTCTCGGTCTGAATACCTCTCTTGGCTACCCAAGCGGAGTCAATGAAATTGTGGGTTGCTCCCCCATCAATCAATACTTCTACTCTGTGACCCTGTACTACTCCCCTGACCTTGAGAGTATGGAATCTTGGTACTCCAGATAATGTAGCAATGACTCCCTCTGGTGTATCACCCTGGTGTGATTCTTCCTTAGTTGCCCGTAGTTCTTCTGTGGCTTCCTGCTCATAGTCATCCTCATCACTGTCTGAATATACCTCAATGTAGTGAGCCTTCGCCTTCCCTGCACACCTGTGTCTTGGTACCCATGGTTCCTGACAAGTGAAGCATAGTTTCTTCCTTCTCAAATATTTCCTAGTGTCCTCGTCTAACCATGTTTTCTTGGGAACATCTTGCTGGAAAGGTTTCTTGTCCTTGTCCCTAACAGGAAAATTGGTTTTCAGCGGGAACTTGTTTTTGGGGATTGAATCTTGAAGATCTCTGGCTCAGCTAATGGCATCCTGTAGAGTGAGGGGTTTGTAGGCTTTCATCCATCCCCGTAGTGGCTCTGTGAGGGCCTCAGTGAATAACATAGTCAACCTGCTCTCTGATACATCTATTACCATGACTGCTATCCTTTGAAATTCTGAGATGAAGGCTTCTGCACTACCGGTCTGTTTGAGTTGAGCCAACTCCTTGAAATGTATCTCTGGATCCTTCCTGTCAAACCTCTCTATGAGCTTCTGAGTGAACTCACCGTAGGAGTGTATGGTGTTGTGACCCAATGTCAGCAATCCGTGGTACCACCACTCGTGAGCTTCTCTGTCCAGGTGGAGTGTAGCCAATTTAATGGCATCTGTCTCTGTCATGGGATTGAGTTGGAAATAGGTATCCAACTTTTGAACCCATATCCTCGCTGATCCTCCACGAGTCCCATCAAAGTTCGGGATGGTCAACCCTGCCCAAGGTCTTCTGCAACTCATAGTTGTGATTGAAACCCTTGTTGAAATTCCCGGGCCTGTTCCTACTCTTCATGTTGCAGAAATTTGAAAAAGACATGGCAGCATGAAACTCATCCCCTAAGTCTCTATACTCCTGCAAATAAGACCCAAAAGGCTCGCTAGGTTCTACCTGCATGACCGGACCACCTACTGTATCTGCCAAGAAGTGAGGCATGGTAGGCCTGTTGGAAGGTCTGCTATATATGTGCGGAGTATTCTGCATATTAGTGTACGCAACCTTTCCACTGCTGCTTGTAGATCCTCGATCTACTGGTGAGGGAGGTGTCCTGTTGGTACCTATTTCTGGTTTCACCGATAATCTGTTGATTGCATTGAGCACATCTTTTTGCCCTTTTGCTAAGTCTTGCAATGCAAATACTAAGTTGTGAAACTCCATCTTATCCTCCTCTTCTCCCGTTCCTTTTCCCCTATCCGAGTGTATACCTGTTTGTTCCATGTCTGAATTGGTATCTTCTAGTTGGATATCCTCAAAGTTCCCTATGGATCTAATCTTTCTCCTCCTATAGGTTACAAAAGGGTCTCCCTCTGGATTCATCTATGTCTCATTTCTTAAGCCCACAGCTGGTCAAGAAGATAGCTCTGATACCACTGTAATTATCCCGAATTCCGATATTTTCTATTTCTATGCAAATATACTGATACAACCGGGCATGCAAACTGCCATGCAAAAATCCCTATTTTATAGCAAAAATTAGGGTTAGGGTTAGTGAGATAGAATGAACACTTACCACTGATAAGATGGTTGGACTGTTTTATGCAAGCATCAAGAACTGAATCGAAGATGGACTGATATATTCTGCTTCCGGTTAAACCCCTAGCAGCAAGAACCCAGGTCAGATAAGGGTGACGTTTTCAGGGAAGGAGGTGTCCGATGGGGTTGCTGATTTGCAGGACTAATAGCCTTCCCGTGCCGAAGAGAATGCTTGGTACATGCGGAGTTTCGGAGGTCTCTAGGCAGGCTAGCAAATTGTTCCAGAAAGACAGCTGCTCACGCCCCCCTGATCCCGAAATAGCTGATAACTGCTCCGGATGACCACCGTCGGATCTTATAATCATCGGGTACCGGAGTAAGATGTCGATGATGAGAATGGTGCTTGAGTTTCAGAGTAAAATTGAGATCTGAAGACCCAGCAACTGATTAGGGCTTTCTGGCTGAAAACCCCCCCTTATGGCTGCACACATGTCCTTGCAACAATCTACACCGTATACTGGGTAACTATGAATGAATGTAAGAGCAAATGGTGAACCTGTATGGCTTACCTTGAATGAGACTAGGGCAAATATTTCACTGCCGAAACCCCGCTAGTTGAAGATGCCGTCTCCAACCCCAACTGCTGTGCTGCATGTTGTGCTGCTATTCAAGAGCTCCCAAAATAATAATCATCAAAAGTGAAGTCTCCTTTCGCTTTATCTCCTTTTATAACTTTCAACTGCGAAAACCCTAATCTTTGACCTAATTAGGTCACTTTATCTTCTATTTTGCAGTTGACTTGCATGCATGCGCCTGGAGACTTAAATGAGTGCATGCATCATTAAATAATGCTTGGATGGCATGCACAAAGGTGGCCTTTGGCCCCGGTGGCACTTCTTAACCTGATGATGATGCCCTAGATTTTCTATGGATGGCATCAGTCCTTAGATGATTCCCTAACTGTCAGTAACTGCTTGAACCCATAGGAATCACATAGGTTCGCTGTTTTGGGCCTCATGGCCTAATCGGAAGAGGACATTACAACCATCCTTGATCACCCATCATCTTTGAAGAAGATAGCTTTCAATATACTTTCAACATTAGATACCAATTGAATTTTTTAGATACCAATTGGAATTTTCTGACTTTAACTCTCCCCGAGTATAAGATCCCTTCTAATGTTATTTTCAGGGTTTTTTTTTAAAATCACGAGAGACCTTTTTAGAAAAGGATCCCACAGTGATCACTACATCCTTATTCATCACCTTCATCTTTATCGGTGTATTCTTCTACATCACTAAGTAGCTTTTCCTCATGATGAGTGTCTTTTTTATCTATGACCTCATTATTCTCAACATCAACTACTGAGACTTCATTAATGACTGAAAATTGTGTTTTTTCAGAGGCTCCTAATTCTGTCGACCACACCCTTTCAGGAGGTGTATTATTTGCTTGTCCTTCACCATGCTCTGTGTTGGTGTCTTGTTTTCTTTTCCTCCTTTGATTTTCTCCTTTGACTCTGCAGTCAGCCACGTTGTGACCAAACTTATGACAACATTGACAATAACCATGCAATTTTTCTTTATCCACATGAGGTCTTTGGTCTCTTTGTTTCCTAATTGCCATTTTTTTCCATTGTCTCTGGACTTCTATTGGAGCATCACATTTTAGTTTATAATTTCTAGCCAAGTGTCCAAAGTTATTACATTTGTAACACTCTATATCAAACCTTTGGAGAAGTCCAAGCTGGTTATGATTCCTTACCTTCGGCTTTTTAATTGCATCCTTCTTGTACTCATAAACTTTTTCATAAGCCTTGCAGTTCAGGGCTTTATGACCAAAGTTATTACAGGAATAACAATGACCCAGAAAGATTTTCTGATTTCTAATTATTACTTGTCTCTTGGGCTCCTCATAGTTCTGTCTTTGTCGTGAAAGGATAAAGCATGTTCTTTCAATTTTTCCTTTTTAACAGGACTCTTAAGTACTTCAGCATAGCTCTTTGTTCTTCCTCTTTGGCTTCTTCTCTTTAACGAACCCCAAACTAGACCTATCACTTGATGGTCTTTGGCTACTCAGAATGTCATCTAGAATCCTTGAGTTGTTCTCAAACCTTGATTTAATGGATTTTTCATCAACTCCTTCTCTAAGTCGAGCAATTTCTTTCTCAAGTTTTTCAGAATCTTGAATTCTCTTCTTGAGAAGAACTACTAGATCTTCCTCAGTCTTTTTGGCCTCTTGAAGTTGGTTTCTCAAATCAGTAATTATCTGATTTGTCTCTTCTTGGTATTTAGACAGTTTCTCTTTCAAAACTTTGTTTCTTTTCCTACATCTTTCAATTTCATCTACAGCAGCCATGTATTCAACTTCTATGTCTACTTCTGATTCCTCATCTGAGTTTGATGTTCCTAAAAATAGGATTTCATTATCTTCACTTATTTCCTCATCTTCACTTTCTTCCTTGGAATAGAAGTTCTTCTTTTTCTCTTTATACTTCTTTCTACCCTTATGACAGCATGATTCTTCATGGTCACTCTCTTGTTTTGGGTAGGAACACTTGTGGGCAAAATGTCCAATCCTTCCACAGTCAAAACATTTCAAAGGCAGTTTACCTTTGTATTTCCCAGGGCCTTTATTAAGTCTACTTACAAAGAGGGCTTCCTCATCATCTAGATTTTCTGATTGATTTTTGGAAGTGACTTTAAATGTTGCTTCTTTCTTCGAGTTTTTATCCTGTCCAGTTCTCATCTCATAAGCAGTGAGAATTCCATGCAGCTCATCTACTATCACCTTTTTAATGTCATCCCGTTCCTCTAGGGTGGGAACCTTCGAGTCATATCTCATTGGTAATATTTTTAGTATCTTGCTTACCACTTCTTTTTCTTTTAATTTTCCTCCAAGACCTCCAATGGCATTAACTACCTCATCTACACGAAGAAGGTATTCCCCAATATTCTCTTCTTCTCTCATTTTGAGGCTTTCAAATTGATCTTTATATGTCTGTAGTTTGGATTCTTTGACCTTAGATTCTCCTTCATAGATAATCTTCAATTTATCCTAGGCTTGTTTGGCAGATGTGCATTGCATAACCTTGATGAACATAGTGTTTGTTAAGCCACTCAAGATTGCACTAAGGGATTTAGCATTACCTTCATATTGGCCTAGTTCTATTGTGTCTGTAGGGTACTGGTTTCCCATAGGAACCTCCTTTTTTGTTGCATTCCAAACCTTCCATCCAAGGGACATCAGATGGCATCTCATTTTGACACTCCAATATGCATAGTCTTTTCCTGTAAATAGTGGAGGTTTGGTAGGGGCCATGCCTTCTTGCTGATCCATAGTGGTTATGATAAAGGATCTACCTTCCAGTGGTTAAATTGTGTTGAAGGAATCCGCTCTGATACCAATTGTTGATTTATTGGTCAATACTGAGAGGGGGGGTGAATCCGTATTGTTATCTTTTTATGGTTTTAACCACTTTTAAATCTATCATTAGAAACACATAACAACAAGAATACACAGAACACAATTCTAATGTGGAAGCCCAATAGGGTAAACCACCACGAATATGTCCTATTACTGCAAAATTGTTATTTACAAATAGTTTTGCCTGTTTCTACAGACAAGGATGGTATTACACCCTGTTTACCAATACCAATTGAAAGGAGGCTACCCCTTGGTTTATCAGCTACAACTGAAAGGATGCTACAACACCCTATTTACCAATGCCAATTGGAAGGAGGCTACAATCCCCTGGTTTATCATCTACAACTGAAAGGAGGCAACAACCCCTTGCAGGCCTATTGCCTGCCCTAGCGTTGCCCTGCCACCCTAATATGTTTCTCATGATTTCTCTCCCACTAAATTCTGTAACACCCATTGGTCTCTGATTCTGATCATGCAATTCGAACTGCAGAGACATCTTCCTTCTTACTCAGGCTGCTGCTTAAATACTTCTCAGTGTTTAAGCTTCTTTAATCAGTTACATCTCTTCAAACTGAACAAACACACCTTTCACTATTGCGCCCTTTCAGGTATGAAGATCACACCTTCCAGAACGTCCTTTCACGTTCTTCCATTGATCCTGCACCTCAGAAATCGTTTCTACAGCTTGGAAACCATTTCCGCACCTCTGTCCAACGTTTGCAGGTGCTTTCGTACTGCCAAACTTCTCTCCACAGGATTAACTTCCTGATCCAATCAGAGTCGTTGATCTTATCTCTAAGTCAATTCGGATCGTCAATCTATCTGTCGATTTTCGCCTCAAAATCGCTTTTCCGCACCAAGATTTTCTCATCAATGATTCCCCACCGTTGATCTTTGTTGGGAGTTTTCATGATCATTGATCTACAGATTGCGGGACACAGGATGTTGACTATCTGCTTTTGCCTTTCCGCAAGCTCCTTTCTGCAAACTTTTTTTGCAAGCTTCTTTCTGCACTGTCGATCTGTTTTAGCGGAACTAACTTCAGCTGTCCGATTTTTCTAGATTGCGGGATGCGGGATCACACTTTCCTATTTTGGACTTCCGCAACTTTGTTTCCGCATTTTGCCTGGACCGTTGATTTCCTTGCGAATTTACCCCTAACCGTCCAATCTTGATCTTTTGCGAAACTTTGGCTTTTTCGCCTATCTTTTGCGGGATGCTTCCTAACCGTCCATTCTATAACTAATGCAGATCTGCATTCTGTCTTTGCGGATTATACAAAAACTGATCCTCATTCATCGAATCTCATGCAGATAACTATGCCTCCTCATCATCGTGTCATGTTATCACTACCTTCGTCTATGCCACCTCATCATTGTGCCATTTTGTCTTTACTTTGACTTATGTTGTGTTAACTTTGCCATGGTATCTTTTTGCTTATCCTTTTTACCTCATAAGCCATCACTACCTTAGTTTTTCATCATCATTAGGACACCACCATATTCCATGTCATGCCACATCCTTAACTATGCCATGCCATCTCATTACTATCTTAGTCTTTCACTGAGTTTGTCCTACCATCATATCCACTGGTTATTCCTTTGTTGTTCGTGAACACCTTTGACATCAATGACAACTATAACCCAAATTTGCCAACAATCTTCCCCTTTGGCATTGATGACAACCTCTAAACATTCTCCCCCTTTGACAACAATGACAAAGGATAGCCTGTTATGTCGATGCTGCAGCTATTTTGATATAGGATTTCCTGTCTCTCTTCTTTTTGACAACTCCTCTTGTTATCATATCTCACCTTTAAATGAACTTGGTTATTTAACCAATGTATTATCATATATCTTAGCATTTCCTGTTCTTGAATGATATCTTAACTAATAGATCCAAGTACTCCCCCTATCATTGTACTTCTTCTCCTTTGTCAACATTTTTGTGACAGAGTTTACACTCGGCATTTATTTTTAAAAACTTTGTTCTTGCTACCATATCGAATGGTCTATTCTTCCCATAAGTTAACTGGCTTCCGCTTTCACCAGAATTCCTTAAGCCTGTGCATTTAGATTTTCATATAAAAACCTAGCATATACTGTTGGATTCTTTTGGATTTTAGATCTATATTATCAACTGTCCAGGGACCCATAACTTCAAATCCTCAGCATAGAGATTACTTCAGTTTTTTACATAGTTTCTCTGGTCTCACTATGTCAAACACAAAGACTCATAACCTCAACCTTTTTATTTGTCAATGCTGAACTCATCCTGCTACCTTATCAATAGACTGAATTTTTTTATTCCTTTTAGACTTGAGTTTTCTTCTACTGTCAACAATTTTTATGTGTCATGACTTCAAATACTAAGTGAACTTAATCATCTTTATCTTCTATTTTATTGCAGACATCATGGTCTTCATGACTCTCACATTTTGTTGTTCTCATGTTACTTCATACTTTCTCTTTTGTCATCCATACACCATCCTTGACCACCCATCATCTTTGAAGAAGATAGCTTTCAATATACTTTCAACATTAGATACCAATTGAATTTTTTAGATACCAATTGGAATTTTCTGACTTTAACTCCCCCTGAGTATAAGATCCCTTCTAATGTTATTTTCAGGGTTTTATTTAAAAAATCACGAGAGACCTTTTTAGAAAAGGATCCCACAGTCATCACTACATCCTTTTTCATCACCTTCATCTTTATTTGTGTATTCTTGTACATCACTAAGTAGCTTTCCCTCATGATGAGTGTCATTTTTATCTATGACCTCATTATTCTCAACATCAACTACTGAGACTTCATTAATGACTGAAAGTTGTGTTTCTTCTGAGGCTTCTAATTCTTTCATCCACACCTTTTCAGGAGGTGTACTATTTGCTTGTCCTTCACCATGCTCTGCGTTGGTGTCCTATTTTCTTTTTGTCCTTTGATTTTATCCTTTGACTCTGCAGTCAGCCACCTTGTGACCAAACTTATGACATCTATGACCTTAACCATGAAATTTTTCTTTATCCACAGGAGGTCTTTGGTCTCTTTGTTTCCTAACTGCCATTTTCTTCCATTGTCTCTGAACTTCTACTAGAGCATCACATTTTAGTTTACAATTTCTAGCCAAGTGTCCAAAGTTATCACATTTGTAACACTCTATATCAAACCTATGGAGAAGTCCAAACTGGTTATGATTCCTTACCTTCGGCTTTTTAATTGCATCCTTCTTGTACTCATGAACTTTTTCATAAGCCTTGTAGTTCAAGGCTTTATGACCAAAGTTATTACAGGAATAACAATGACCCAAAAAGATTTTCTGATTTCTATTTGTTACTTGTCTCTTAGGCTCCTCATGAGTTTTGTCTTTGTCATGAAAGGACAAAGCATGTTCTTTGCACTTTTCCTTTTTAACAGGACTCTTCAGTACTTCAGCATAGCTCTTTGTACTTCCTCTCTGATTAGTGAGTGGGGAACTCTCTGGCTTCTTCTCTTTAATGGAACCCCAAACCAGACCTATCACTTGATGGTCTTTGGCTACTCAGAATGTCATCTAGAATCCTTGAGCTGTTCTCAAACTTTGATTTAATGGATTTTTCATCAACTCCTTCTCTAAGTCGAGCAATTTCTTTCTCAAGTTTTTCAGAATCTTGAATTCTCTTCTTGAGAAGAACTACTAGATCTTCCTCAATCTTTTTGGCCTCTTGAAGTTGGTTTCTCAAATCAGTAATAATCTGAATTGTCTCTTCTTGGTATTTAGACAGTTTCTCTTTCAAAACTTTGTTTCTTTTCCTACATACATCTTTCAATTTCATCTACAACAACCATGTATTCAGCTTCTATGTCCACTTTTGATTCCCCATCTGAGTTTGTTGTTCCTAAAAACAGGATTTCATTATCTTCACTCATTTCCTCATCTTCACTTTCTTCCTTGGAATAGAAGTTCTTCTTTTTCTCTTTATACTTTTTTCAACCCTTATGACAACATGATTCTTGATGGTCACTCTCCTCTTGTTTTGGGTAGGAACACTTATGGGCAAAATGTCCAATCCTTCCACAGTTAAAACATTTCAAAGGTAATTTACCTTTGTATTTCCCAGTGCCTTTATTAAGTCTACTTACAAAGAGGGCTTCTCATCATCTAGATTTTTTGATTGATTTTTGGAAGTGACTTTAAACGCTGCTTCTTTCTTCGAGTTTTTATACTGTCCAATTCTCATCTCATAAGCAGTGAGAATTCAATGCAGCTCATCTACTGTCACCTTTTTAAGGTCATTCTGTTCCTCTAGGGTGGAAACCTTTGAGTCATATCTCATTGGTAATGTTCTTAGTATCTTGCTTACTACTTCTTTTTCTTTCAATTTTCTTCCAAGACCTCTAATAGCATTAACTACCTCATCGACACGAAGAAGGTATTCCCGAATATTCTCTTCTCTCATTTTGAGGCTTTCAAATTGACCTTTATATGTATGTAGTTTGGATTCTTTGACCTTAGATGCTCCTTCATAGATAATCTTCAATTTATCCTAGGCTTGTTTGGCAGATGTGCATTGCATAACCTTGGTGAACACAGTGTTTGTTAAGCCACTCTAGATTGCATTAAGGGCTTTAGCATTGCCTTCATATTGGCCTAGTTCTATTGTGTCTGTAGGGTATTGGTTTCCCACACAAACCTCCTTTTCAGTTGCAGCCCAAACCTTCCATCCAAGGGACATCAGATGGCATCTCATTCTAACACTCCAATATGCATAGTCTTCTCCTGTAAATAGTGGAGATCTGTTAGTGGCCATGCCTTCTTGCTGATCCATAGTGGTTATCATAAATGATCTACCTTCCAGTGGTTAAACTATGCTGAAGGAACCCGCTCTGATACCAATTGTTGATTTATTGGTCAATACTAAGAGGGGGGGGGGGTGAATCGATATTGTTATGTTTTTACTATTTTAACCACTTTTAAATCTATCATTAGAAACACATAACAACAAGAATACACAGAACACAATTCTAATGTGGAAGCCCAATAGGGTAAACCACCAATACGTCCTATTACTGCAAAATTGTTATTTACAAATAGTTTTGCCTGCTTCTACAGGCAAGGATGGTATTACACCCTGTTTACCAATACCAATGGGAAGGAGGCTACGACCCCTTGGTTTATCAGCTACCACTGAAAGGATGCTACAACACCTTATTTACCAATGCCAATTGGAAGGAGGCTACGACCCCCTGGTTTATCATCTACAACTGAAAGGAGGCAACAACCCCCTGTAGGCCTGTTGCTTGCCCTAGCGCCGCCTTGCCACCCTAATATGTTTCTCACGATTTCTCTCCCATTGAATTCTGTAACACCCACTGGTCTCTGATTCTGATCATGCAATTCGAACTGCAGAGACATCTTCCTTCTTACTTAGGCTGCTGCTTAAATACTTCTCAGCGTTTAAGCTTCTTTAATCAGTTGCGTCTCTTCAAAATGAACAAACACACCTTTCACTGTTGCGCCCTTTCAGATATGAAGATCACACCTTCCAGAACGTCCTTTCATGCCCTTCCTTTGATCCTGCACCTCAGAAATCGTTTTCGTAGCTTGGAAACCATTTATGCACCTCTGTCCAACGTTTGTAGGTGCTTCCGTACTGCCAAACTTCTTTTCGCAGGATTAACTTTTTGATCCAATCAGAGTCGTTGATCTTATCTCTAAGTCAATTCGGACCGTCGATATAACCGTCGATTTTCGCCTCAAAATCGCCTTTCCATACCAAGATTTTCTCATAAATGATTCCCCATTGTTGATCTTCGTTGGGCGTTTTCATGACCGTCGATCTACAGATTGCGGGATGCAGGATGCAGGATGCAAGATGTCGGCTGTCTGCTTTTGCCTTTCCGCAAACTCCTTTCTGCAAGCTCCTTTCCGCAAGCTTCTTTTCGTAAGTTTCTTTCTGCAATTTTTCTTTTGCACTGTCGATTTGTTTTACCGGAACTAACTTCAATCGTCCGATCTTTCCAGATTGCGGGATGCGGGATCACACTTTCCTATTTTGGACTTACGCAATTTTTTCCATAACTTTGTTTCCGCATTGCAGATTGCGGGATGCGGGATGCAGAATCACATTTTCCTATTTTGGACTTCTGCAATTTCTTTCTGCAACTTTGTTTCCGCATTTTCCTGGACTGTTGATTTACTTGCGGATTTACCCTTGACCATCCGTTCTTGATCTTTTGCGGAACTTTGGCTTTTCTGCCTATCTTTTGCGAGATGCTTCCTAACCGTTAGATCTTGTGCGGGATGCTTCCTAACTGTCCATTCTATAACTAATGCGGATCTGCATTCTGTCTTTGTGGGTTATACAAAAATTGTTCCTCATTCATCGGATCTCATGTTGATAATTATGCCTCCTCATCATCGTGTCATGTCATCACTACCTTCGTCTATGCCACCTCATCATCGTGTCATGTCATCACTATCTTCGTCTATGCCATCTCATCATCGTGCCATTTTGTCTTTACTTTGACTTATGTTGTGTTAACTCTGCCATGGTATCTTTTTGCTTATCCTTTGTACTTCATAAGCCATCACTACCTTAGTATTTCATCATCATTAGGACACCATCATATTCCATGTCATGATATGTGTCATGCCACATCCTTAACTATGCCATGCCATCTCATTACTACCTTAGTCTTTCACTGAGTTTGTCCTGCCATCATATACACTGGTTATTCCTTTGTCATTCGTGAACACCTTTGACATCAATGACAACTATAACCCAAATTTGCCAACATATTTCATATTGTATTTCATTATACCATCGACGGAGATGTTTGTTTCTCCTATCGAGAGAGTCATTAATATAATTAAGTCATGTAAAGTCATTGAGGTTAACCCTCCATTGTATGTCGGGGCATTAGACCCCTCAGTTGAGTTATATTAGGGTTATTAGACTCTCCTATAAAAGTCGGCCCTGCAGGGAAAATGTCAAGTGGAAATTAGGTATAAATAGAGAGTGAGACTCTCTATTTGAGAACACACACTCACTGCGCATGAGAAAGAGAGGACTAGCTCGCACAAGTGAGAGAGAGAGCAGTTGTCGAAGATTATCTTTATTCTTTCGGGTTTTACTTTTGCTACTGGTGCTCATTCTATCTCTGAGGAAGTTGCGGGGTTTTCTCCTTTATGTTTTCCCCGAGGAAAATCTTTGTGTCTCTTATCTCTTGTGATTATTGCTGTGCATGTTATTCTCTCAAATAAGATCCTAGATCATTTTGATTAAATTGTAAAAAATCAAACATGTGCTAGGGTTTTCCCTAGGTTTTACCTGTAGTAGGTCTACCGTGCTCCCTTTCCCTTACGCTGGGCCCCTCCTTATCCACCTCGCTCTCGTTTCTCCCTAGCGGGGACCTTCCCTAGCATGAACAACCCGCATTCACCTCCATTCGCTGTTGCAACCTCTCTCTTAAGCGACTTGCCCTCCTCTACGTTGCTCGCTATCTCCACTCACGACCTGTAACACTGCTTGCCATCCCCTCGAGCCTCTTTCATCCCTTATACCACCCTCCGTTGCCTCCTTCGCACAAATTTCAACCTCTCTCTAACCTTCGTTTGCCTTTCCTCCGTCCATGTTGAGCTCACGGTCTCCTCACTCAGACCATCCTCCCTTCGCAGCTCCCTTTACTCTCGCATGAATCCCATCTACCATAGTAGCAAACCCTACCTTATCCTTTGCTCCCTCATCACTAGGCAAAAGGGTGCTAACCCAGCTACCTCCCTCGCAAGCTCGCGTTGACTGAGGTCACGCGTTTGTCAAGGTCTTGTGCAACCTTGTCTTAATCATTCAACTCGAGTGTTCAACTCGAAGGTTTCCCTTACAGTGGCAACCTTCCTTCCCATAAAGGATCTCATTCGTTTTGTTGTTTCATTCATACACTCAAGCTGACCGACAGTGAAGTCTCCTATGCACTAAAACGACATTATTGTGACTGATAGTAACTGACAGGTTCTATACCTCGCTATTGCCAATATTTATATGTTTTATGTGCATAGAGTAGTGTAGTGGTCAAACTGATGGTTATATGGTATGAATGACGACTTATATAAAATGTTGATAAAAATGATATCGTGAATAGATTATGGAATGCATACAGTCTGCACATAAACTAATGCTGCTATAGTGAACACCTACTTATTATTAATGGCAATAATAACACTATTGGTTTGGTTATGCACTTTCACATTCATTTAGACTTTAAACTAAATTCATATGTTGGATGTTTTCATAGATGAAGATGCATAACTGATACGTTGCACTGATATATGTTGTTATAATTTGATGATCGAATACATATTGACGTACACAGTTACACACACACTTGAAGATTGGTCTTAACGCATAAATGGATGGTGCTTGTTCCTCGTAGTGATATGATAATTACTGCTCCTAATGACGAATATGTTTATTCTTACTGTTGTGATTGTGTATGTATGACGCATTACTTGTGTTTTGCCAATAATTACATGTCGCCTTTGTATGGAATGTTGTTGTAATGCGTAATTGGCTTTTACATTGAAGATTATGATATGATGTGGCATGCATACATGGTTACCTTTCACTCTAAACCTAGAAATAACTAATGCTACTTTTCTGAACAGTATTAGGTTTCATGATCGACATATTTCGGTCACTCGACATTGTGGCATCTGTTTGTTATACTTAGCCGATTTCATAAGGCCACGTAGTGTGCCATTTTTATCTTTGACCTAACTCCACTAGGCACTGGTCTCGAATAGCCTCGAAAGGTGTATTCTTTAGTGTTTAGTGTCTTTTGCAGAGTTACATAGGGCTCTCCCCTAGGAGGTTTTGACTTCCAAAGAAGTTAGGGATAAGTGACTAAGGTGACAGTGGTCACTTGTCTCACATATGCTTACCGACGTCTATACTTGCCATTTCAACTGGTATCAGGAGGATTCATACTTGGTGGTGTTGTAGGATGAAGGTTTCAATTGTTTTGGGCATGGCTAGTTTCCTTTCAGCATATCTTTGAAGGTTGTGCATGCAAGGCCTTGTTGTAGTAGAGATTTATCTTGCAAGTCTACTTGGTTCAGAATTACGAGATTCTCAACATCTTGGAAGGGGATATTGTCCCCTAGATGTAGCCATTGTTAACGCCTGATTTGACCTTATAAATCCAAATGGTAATCATTGTACTTATTCATGGATATCATTCGGGGTGAGCTCAATGCTATAGAGTTCACCATTTGGCATCGACATATTGTGAGTACATAACTGGGTGGATTGGTTAGTTGGTCCATTGATGCAATATCAATGGTTTGTGGAGTGTCTTTTAGACTTGGCATATGGTTGCATGCCTTTATTATTAATTAGGGAGAGATGATTGGATAAAGTTTAGACATGTTATTTCTATGCAAGTACATGCAAAGGATACATCTTAGATACATGTGTACATGTGATATTGTGGCAATAGGTACCCCGGATTTATAGATTTAGTGCAGTATTCCAAATATGGAAGGGAAAAGAACCCCATAGGGTGTGATCAGGGTGAGTTGTAATGCCATATTTTGCATGATCTAATCATAGTTTTGGACACCCTTTGGGTAGATATGTATGTGGTAAAAATTTTAGGTAAATTTGAGGGGTTGTTATTTTTAGCGGTTTTGGAGATTGATATGATTGATGATTTGATTTCATATTCGAGGACCCAGTTGGAAGATTTGCCTATGTTATGAGTTTCTTCGGTTTCTGAGGACATGCTACTTTTATCAAGTGACTCAATATGTGAGGACCCACTATGGCAAGTGTTACTCGTCATGCTACATGATGATCCATTCCCATCTTTGTCCTAACTTAGTAGTACAGTACAGATAGATTGTATTCTATGGATTGGTAATTATTTGTACTCAAAGGCTTATTATGGTCACATGCACTTTTCCTAGCATTTCCCTAATGGCTTGTTTCGACTGGTTGCCTCAATAGCCTAGTGCATGATGTCTAGAGGAAGGTGTTTGAGTGCAAGGTGGTTGGTTTATGCCCTTGGAGCTTGCAGGATCTCCAACATGGTGTGTCCAGTATTTTGGAGGTGTTTCCCATGTTCTATTTAGATTGATGTTGGAGCTTATGTTTTGCTAGATTATGCTTTGTTGTTATGATGGATGGATGGTTATTTAATGATATGTGATGCTTAGGTGGAACATATTGTGACTATTGATATAATATCTATATGGTTTCCACCTTATTGTTGCGATGGAATTTTATTCATGTATTAGTCGACACATTATCATCCTTTAATATGGTTCTAGGCACTTTTGTGGTTAATTTTATTTATTTGGATGTTATGAGAACCTCAGTAGGGGAGCGCTTTAGGTGACTAGGTGGTCTAGGACCCCTAAGTCATGTTGTTATAACACACTCTATATTGTTTGATGGAGTGCCCTCCCATTTTGGTAACATTTAGATGTTACTTACATAATATGATGGTGGGGTTAGTTGTATTTTGAATTGAGATGGTTATGGCTTAAGCACCCTTGTCCATTTGGCCTCCTTTAACTCTTGGAATTGATCATTATTGGTTTACACATGCATTCTAGAGGAGTGCTCACCTCCTTGGCACATGTATTGAAGTGGTTACACCTTGAATTATGTAGAGGTAGTTATGAACACATCCTCCTTAGCGGAGGCTATTTTTGGACATTGTTTATGTTTTCGAGGTGACGCCTTGAGGTTATTGATGAGTGCATCCACTTGTGGAGGAGCTACATGTGCCATACATTGAGGATATTTACTTGGTCTTCACTCTATTGATCGGGTGCTTTCACATTTGAGGTGCACGTTCCATCTTTGGGAGATCCACATGTGCTATATAGGGCATGCATTCCACACTTTTCATGACATTTGTTGGGACGAACCAACCTTTAAGGCCACAAATGTGGTTTTAGTTGGCTGTTTGGCACATTCATTGTGGTATTCTAGTGGAGTGAACTGTCTTGGAGGATTTTGAGGAGTTAGTTGGAGATTTGGCTTGGCATTTTTGTCCATTTTAGGGGTGCATCCCACCTTTATGAGCTCTCATGCTTTGAGATTTGTACATGTGGCATAGGCACCCGTATTTTATCATTTCTTTAAATTGTCCACTAAATTAGTTAAGTGGATAGTTTATGCGTTCCTAGACTAGATCTAGGGCTTTAGCTTAGAATATTATTATTTTATTATGGAGGTTTTGAACCTAGAACTCTGTGAAAACAAGACTCCTCCATTTGTAATGGTTGTTGATGGTTTGATGAAACACTAGTAATATTTCATTTATGATTTTGAGCACATGTATGGGAACTTTGTTGCTGAATTATGTAGGCTGATTTGCTTGACAGAGATTATGCATGAGGGGGCTTCAAAAAATGTTAACATTGTTTTGATTTGTAGTAGTTATTACTAATTAGTGATCATTTCTCTTTTTAGCTCTTCCCATCCTATGCTCAAATGTGTTTCCGTAGTATCATTTCTTAGTGTGAAAGTGCTAGGAATACATAAAAATTTTATGGCGGTTTTCCCTCTCGTGTATTAAGTCTATAGTGTTTTGTTTGATCTGATTCACCACTAGTTAAAATCTGCCATGGTAAACAGTATAACCTGATGGTCGTAAGTCCTTGATTCAGTTAATAACCTCATGCTTATCAGAAGAAGAGTCCTAATTGCTTGCTGGCCTATGACCTCATATGACCAACTTTTCACTACACACTATTCCTACCTCCAACCACTTAAAAAACCCATAAAACTTTCCTCTCATTTTGTTGTTCCAGAGTCTGAAATAAAAGCATTAAATCAGAAATTTCAGACCTTGTAAGCCTGTAAAACTCATCATTTATCACTTTAAATAGGCTTGTTAAATATTAGTCAAATCTGAAATTTACAACAGAGATTTATCATGATAAAAGCAGATTTTGTTCCTTGAATACTTGGTTAGTGTTCTGTTTGTTCAACTTTGTTTCACCTAAATAAATCTGGAAATTACATCATTGAAAACACCACTTAATTCAGATCTGTGTTAAGTCTATCAAACTCTTTCGAATCCTTAGACTTTTTGCTTTTAGGGTTTCCCCTTGAGTTGGAAAAAGAACCAACCTAAAGAGTGGGAGAGGGTTATTGAGGTGACAGTGGATAAGCTCTCTGAGTTGTTCTTAGGTCTTCACCTTGTGATATTGGACTTTAACACTGTAGGTGAGGGTTTGAGGAGTATCAAAGAGCAACATCAATGATTGATTTTAGGCCATTCCAAGCATTTTGAATTTTCAAGGACTGGATAGTTATGGTATCGTTTTAGCTTAATTGGTCCACATGGAGATATTGGCTATTATTAGATATTGTTGAGCCTTGGGAGGTTTGCATATGACCTCCTAGATAATCCGTAATTTGACCTTTAGTTGACCTTTGATTTTTTGGTTGAATAATCTAGTAGCTACATGCCTTGCTATTTTATTCCTTAAGAGAGTTGGTCTTATTTAGAGATAATTGCTATTTTTGCCTTATTCTTATCCACTTTCCTATTTTCATTCCTTATCCAATCCTAATAATAAGCTTATCCACTTTCATATTTTTTAAGCCTTTTCCTTTTCTAAAAATAAGCCTATCCACTTCTCTAAAAATAAACCTATCCTTTTCTCAAAAGCTTAAAATTATGGTTCTAAATTAATCCTCGACTTATTTATGGAATCCAACTTATCTTTTAGACCATGTGCTTTAGCGAGGAAGCCTTTTTTTCCTATTTTTGAGTTCCTATTTCTCATAATTAGAAGCTTATCTCTTGGTCTATTTTTAAGAGATTTAGATAAACCATTTATTTTAATTATTTTGGCGTTTATACTCTCTTGAATATTCGATATAGCCTAGGCTATTTTGAGCCATATACTTCACCCATTCATGTGCCTTGACATGGGGGTATTCAAGGAGGTTCAATCCATTTTATGGTAGATATTTTTTAGAGCTATTATTGCAAGCAACTACTATTGAGGAAGAAATTCATTATAATTAAAGATATTAATTGTTATCGGTTCCCTCCCTCATTCTCTTCTTTCTTTTCCTACATATATTGTATGAAGTAAAGGGAAGAGGGGTTCGTTTTATTGATGAGCTTGTGTGATTCCCCTTCTACTTTGTTTTTTCTTCCCAGAGAGATTGAGATTGATCGCTAGTGTGGAGTACCCATGGTGAAGAGTTGGTTTTGTCGGTTCGTGACTAGTAGTGCCCTATTCAACAGAATTGTTTTGTACCCTGGAGTGTTGTTGTTCAAAGTTCCAAACTTGTCAAAGCTTTTCGTATATCTACAACTTTGATAATTAAGACACAATTTTGCTTAGTGACTACTACAGGTTTTTTTATGTATGAAACTTATATTTTCTTAGGCTTTCATGTGTGATTGATCTTGATCTTGACAATGTTTGAATGAATAGGCCTCGGATTATCTTCTGTATGATTCACTTTATTTCTTCTTCTTTTCTTTGACTCCATAAAAGGCACTGGTTCACTAAATTCAAGTTCTTGAAACGAATTTTTACATCTAACATATGATACCTTATATCTTAGGCATATATAGGCAAGCATCTAGATCCTTTTTCACTATGTTTTAGAGACATTACAGAAAGATTAGATTGCTATAATTTTAGGTTTGTTGCAGAAACAGAGAGAAACTTTATGTTTTTCTTAGTTTCCATGCCCTAAAAAAATCTTAGAAAGCTAAATATAAAATAAAAAACTGCATTAATTCCTCAAAAAAAGTCATAATTCTTTGTTGTAATGTTTGTTTTCTGCATTTAATTGTGTGATTAATCATATATTTGTATGGGGTTGTCTGCTCAACTTCATATAAATTTTCTTTATTGTTTTCTGTGGCATTTTTAGCCTTAAAATAGAATTTACAGCTCGCTGGAAATTTTGTTTTGTTGCTTGATTGGTGCATTTTGTATAGTGTTATTGCATTGGACTTCAAATTATTGTTAAAGCTTGCATCGTTTTCTGTGTGAATTATCAGTCATTTAATTTCTTAATGTTTGCTGTTTTTTGCACCTTTACATGCAGACTTATCTAGGACAACAAGCTATCATTTTGATTTAGGATTTATTGATTGTTTGTTGGATTGTAGTTTGACTCAAAGTCATCTAGGGATTCCCCCTTACGGTTAGCAAGAACAAATCCAAAGTGCAGGGAGATAGTACATGGTAACAATGTACTGTTTCTAGTTTACATTGGAACTAGACGGTTTTAGCGTTAATAGGTCAGACCCCAAATAAGAACCAACGACAACACCTAAGTTTAGGAGAGATGATGGTTGAGGATTGCAAAGAAAAATGAGAATTGAGAAACAAACTAATGAACTTTTTTGTAGAGGTCTGGTGGTAGTCTTTTTTAATATTAGATTATATTGCACCTGGGAAGGATTATTCTCAATATATGGACAAGGGAAATTAATTCAAAGGATATGCATAAAACATATGACTTGAAGGAAGCAAAAGAACTTAGGGGAAAATATGACCAATTCCCATAGTTGCAAACCATTAATCAAGCACTCATTAAGGAGATTTATAAATTAAAGCAAGAAGAGATTAACAAACAAAAAAAGGAAAATAATGAGCTAAGGGAAGAATTGAAAAAGAAAGATGAAGAAATAAAATAGGATGTATAAGCATAATCAAGAACTTCTTAACAATGTTGAGATTCGAGAACATGAAAAAGTGCCTACAAGAGGTAGAGTCTGTTACCTCCCAAACTAGCATGTGTGATTAAAGTCCCGAAGAAGCAAGCTAGCTGAGGGGAACCAAGAGGAAAGGCCAACATCACCACACCAATCTCTTTCACACATTTGGTCGTCTCTTCTCTAACTCAAGGGGGGTTTCCCTAAGATAGGATTATTGGAGCAATACACAATGAGGTTCAAGGTGATGTCAAGAGTAGCTCGAGCAAAATGTTTTTTTTTGTAGTATAGGACTATGCAATAGGTGATGAGAAGATAAAGGGGACCACTCCAAGGACTAGTGCCAATCCAATTAAGGGCAAATGTAGTTAAAGGATCACCAACTAAGATGGCTTGCCAACTAGGTCACCAAGAGAAGAAAATTATGCCTGCTAAGTCCAATCTACTTGGTGGATTGAAGGTGAACTAGGGTATACAAGGGAAGGGATCAAATGAAACATCCACTTCCATAATATCTGTGTAGGGTGCACCCTATAGATAAAGGCAGCATTACGGTGGTTGATGGCGGAAAAAATCACTGATGTTGGTGTCGCATGTAGGAATAGAACTCTATCATTAGAGCGAGATCCCTTGTAAGCTGGGATTGCCATTCTGCCTCATTGTCTGGTCAGTGTATTAAGACATTGCCTTTGGCCTTAGCACCAAGTTTCCTGTTTACATGTTACTTCAAAAGTTTAAACTTCATAAAATTTTGTTGAAAATCTTGTAAAGATGGTTTAATACAACAGCACTTTGTTACTGGTTTACTCCATTTGAAATTCATATTCTATTTTGAAGAGAAAAGTTTGGCTTACAATTTATTAATTTCCTAAAAGAATATTTCTACTGTTGTGGGGTTGTTGGAAAATATTTCATGCTATTTTTGCAGCCTCAGTGAGTGACACAGTATGCAACCACTCAAAATGATCCATTTTGAATTCAAGAGTACATTTGGGACATCACCTTCACTGTAATTTTTTCTAATAATATAATGGATTCATTCTTGGATGTAGAGTCTAGACAGTATAGCCTTTTTCTTTGTTTGACATTTTTAAGAATGCAACTTTTGAATGCCTTCATACCCTTATATAGCAAATTAGGTCCAACTGATCTGTCTTTAATTGGTTTGCTAGAAACCCTTTGTTATCTTTTCTATAGGTTCATGTGGTTTCTACATGGGAGTCAGGACTGTTAATTGCTACTAAGTTCTAAATGGCTCGGTTAAAAAATGCGAGTTTCAAGATTGCAAGAGTCTTAGATAACTGATTTCTGCCTTTGTGTTTGCAGAATCTATCTGAATGGAAGATAACACAGCATCAGGGAGACTGCATATTTGTGCACATTGACATTTACCTTGACAAAAAATAGAACATCAAATGAAGAAAAGTGGCTACCAAAATAAGTGATCATTATGTGGATCAGTTGAGAAGTATTACTTTGGCAGCTCTGTGGAAATATTAGAGTCAATCATAAACCTATCATCTCTACCTTGGAAAAAGTTTCATAGTCCCAAAGTAATCTCCAGCTATGAATGTTCAGTTCAAGACAGAGGTGGTTGCAGCTGGTCAGAATTCCCAGTATGTTTTAGGCCATCCACATAAAACTTTTGGCACTTGCTTACCAGATCCAGGTCCAAGCATAGCTAGCAACATGTCTCATGAACAGGCTTCCGGGTCTCATGAGTGGATCCATGGAACTCCAAAAACAAGTTACCAAAATTTTCCTTGTTCTCCACAAGAGGATATATCTTATGGCTTGGGTCACAGTACCCGAACTCATGAATGTTATAGAAGTGATAAATATCGTCTGAGTGATGGTTCAGTCCAAAGTTCCCCTTTGCATGATAATGATTCTCTTCAAAGTCAAAGATCAACTCATGAAGCTCTGCCATATTCTACTGGACATTCATTTTACAGTTCTCCATCAGTTCAAAGTTGTTCATCTAGTGGAAGCCCAGCATCACCACAAGTATCACAAAATTACCCTTCTGGTCTACATTATTTCCATTCACCATTGGAACCATACGGCCTAGCTGGAAGTGGCTACAGTGGCACTGAGCAAGAAGAAGATTTGAAATACATGTTGCAGGAACTAGAGACAGCATTACTGGTGTCTGAAAGTGATGATCCTGACAATTTTGGATCTGCTTATGAGGAACATAGGTTTCCAGAATACTCAGAATGGAATTTTGAGGCCATGCATGACACAACTGATAATTATTGCCAAAGCTCCTTGTCTGTTTACCCCAAACCAGAGCAGGTAGAAGTTTCCTCAATGACAATGAATCATGTAAAAGTAGAAATAGTGAATGAGGTAGATCTGGGGATTGTTTGTTCTTCTACCATAAACGCCTCAGAAGAACGAAAGGAAGAACTGGAGTTTGATATCCCATATGGTGATGTAAAAGAATTGCTAATTGCATGCGCAAAGGCTGTTGCAGATTCTGCTAATGACTCAGTCAAGATAGACAAATTGATTGCAGAATTACGACAAGTAGTGTCAGTATGTGGTGAGCCAATGCAAAGATTGGGTGCTTATATGGTAGAAGGTATTGTAGCAAGGTTGGCTTCCTCTGGAAGTATAATCTATAAATCCTTGAGGTGCAAAGAACCTACAAGTCCAGAACTTCTTTCATATATGCAAGTTCTCTTTGAAGTTTGCCCTTATTTTAAATTTGGGTATATGGCTGCAAATGGTGCCATTGCAGAAGCATTCAAAGATGAAGATAGAGTGCACATAATTGATTTTCAGATTGCTCAAGGTAGCCAGTGGGTTACATTAATTCAAGCTCTTGCAGCTAGACCACGTGGTCCACCTCATGTTTGCATTACAGGTATTGATGATCCTGTGTCACAGTATGCTCGAGGTGGAGGGTTAGAGTTAGTTGGAAAAAGGTTATCAAAGCTTGCTGAAATTTGCAATGTTCCTTTCGAGTTTCGCCCGGTGCCTGTGATGGGAACTGATGTTCAGGTTAATATGCTTAAGTGTGAAGCTGGGGATGCACTGGCTGTGAACTTTTCCTTTCAGCTCCATCATATGCCTGATGAGAGTGTGAATACAAGCAACCATCGAGATCGGCTACTACGAATGGTAAAAGGATTAGCTCCAAAGGTGTTGACAATAGTGGAGCAAGAATCTAACACTAATACTGCACCATTTTTGCTCAGGTTTATGGAGACTTTAAGTTATTACAGTGCTATCTTTGAATCTCTGGATGTGACTCTTCCAAGAGATAGTAAGGAACGGATCAATGTTGAGGAGCACTGTTTGGCACGTGATATTGTGAATATCATTGCTTGTGAAGGAGCTGAAAGAATTGAAAGACATGAACTGATGGGTAAGTGGAAGTCAAGGCTCACTATGGCTGGCTTTAAGCCCTACCCTTTAAGTTCAATTGTCAACTCTACGATCAAGTCTCTCTTAGAGGGTTACTGTCAGAAATATAGTCTGTTAGAAAGGGACGACACTCTTTATCTAGGCTGGTTAAATAGGCCTTTGATTGCAGCTTCTGCCTGGCAGTAATTTATTACAAAACCTTGTTTCACTGAAAAACTAATTATTTGGTAAATTTAGCACCAACATGAATGCATAGAAAACACCATATAACAGTTCATCAACAGAAGTACCCTGGATTCCAGAGTAACTTGACCACAAAGTTATCATAGCTTGATCTAACAATGTTATGTAGTTTAGGGCCTAGGCTACTTACTGAAATCTGTCTTACGTCATCAAGGCTTCTTTGGTGAATTTCCTTGTAATAATCCATGGTTTACTTTCAGGGATTTCATAGATAAATAACTGGTTTTATTAGAAAGTTACTACAAATTTTCAAATGAACTTGTACCTCAAGGAGTGCTTTCCTGGCTTTAAGTTGGCAAATAAAGTCTTTGGTTACTTGTTTTTACACCTTCTGGGAGCTATAAAGTTGGTTACATTTTGTTATTTTTTCAGAGAAACCACGTGTTTGTGACTGTTAAGTTCCTCGCACACATCCCACTTAGAGCATAACCAGAATTTTATTGAGTATGCAAGCAACTTTTAACTCACTATTGTTCAGATGGTTGAGTGAGTCCTCTTAACATGTTTCTGATGTTTAAAATGTTAAATGAATATTCTCTTCGTAAATTGTTAATATTCTCTTAGCAAATTGTTACAAGGGATTAATTAATAATTCTTTCCAGATCCAAAATGTGCAGCCGAAAAATAGTTTAGATTACATATGGTTCAACGTCTTCAATGGATTTTGTACTGGAGGCAATTCTGACAATCCCTTTGCATAATATTTTCAATGACATCATGCAGATCATTCAAAGAAGAAGGGTTTTAACGGATCAGTTTGGGCCGGGAATTAGATGAGAGACATTGAATAATTTATAGGTTGGCCAACATTTCAAGTAACAAAAGGAGAATTGTTAATTTGTCCATATTCTGATGAGTATGGCCCTTCATGATTTCTTGCATTTTCATCTCCACTCTTTCTGAAAAGGTCTTCTTGAATTCATTTGATGGATAACCTCATCCATTGGATAAGTGTCATTATAGAGTGGATATACCCACTACAAAAGTTATGCCTACCAAGTCTTATCTCCATAAGATTAATGTTTTTGGTTGTGGGAAGGAAACCGATGAGTGAAAATCATAGAATAAAAAAATAGCAATGTGTTTTTTTAAACCATGGGAATCAGTAACTTGTCATTATTTAGGTTAGGCCCAAGGTTCAAAGTTGGTGGCTGTCACTATAACCTGATAGTATATACAACAATCTGCAAGGCAGAAATACAAATAACTCGTGACTTAGTAAGGGCCAAGATGTTTGGAGACATACCCAAGTGGGGTCCCACTCTAGGGGTTCCTACCCTTCTATCCTCATCACAATTCACAACAGACCAATGTCTCATTGGGGATTTGAACCCTGGTGAGGATAGTGTAATTTACAACTCTCCACCATTAGGCCACCAATTCATTGACAATAAAAAAATAAATGTTGAGATAAGATGATACAATGACTGAGGGGCGGGGCAGCGTACCATATTTCCTAATCACGGGTTATCCTTTAGTATTCTGAAATTCCATTAGTGTTAAATGATTGGATATGATTTGCTTGTGATGTGTCGCTAGATCTGAATTCTGGACCCTTAATGTGACAGGATGATCTTGACCATGCGCCCATCCTTGGGGTTGATTTCATTGCCCCTTATTGCGTCGAGAGGCGCTCTACAGCCCAGTGTGGGGGAGATCTTGTAACGTGATGTAACGTTACTAACATGTCGGCAAAAAATAATAGTGATAGTGAATATTATGGTAGAGATCTTGTAACGTGATGTAACGTTTGTAACATGTCGGCAAAAAATAATAGTGATAGTGAATATTATGGGAAAGATTTTGTAATACAAAATAAAAAATAATATCACTTTCTTAAAGTTATTTTTCTAATAGGCCAAAATAAATGTCAGCATATATTCTTCTCATTCAAAAACAGTTACTTACAATTCTCAAGTTTTCTTGGACACAAAATAGGGCAGCTATATCAGCATGATTTATAATGTACTTTACAGCATCTGCACCTGTAGAAGTTAGTTGCACGCATGATCAAGACTAATGTCATTTAACTACAACAAAGCTGAACTTAAAGCATAAGATCAAACCAACACGTCGAAAACAGAGTCTGAGAGTTACCGAGAGTGTCATATAGAGGGACCGAGATGTAAGAATATGAGGAGCATGCATGTTCAGTAACAATCCATTCGGGTCTGTTGATGAAGTACAGTCCAACGCAAGCCCCCTAAGCTCAGAAAAATAACTCAGTGTTCGTGAACAGCCACAAATATCAAATATAAGCTTACAATGGAGAAAACTGTATCTATGGTCCTGTTCTCATTAAATTTCAAAATGTCAAATAGATCACACTGAAACACATACACTCTGGAAAAATCACATTTTAAAATCAAGCATATACTTGAACAGCATTCCCATCCCGCATTTCCATATTCTATAGAATATTGAACCAAACTTTAAATTTCTTCTACTCTATTAAACGAGTATAGCAGTAATTATTGCATGCAGTGAAAGAAATTATTGCATGCAGTGAAAGAGCGTGTCTTTACTTTTGGAATGCCATGATACATAAGCCCAGAACCCAATGCAGTTCGTGCAGTGCCTGCCTCTCCATACGTCATCCACTTGTATCTGCAAGCAGGTATACATGTAAACAACAAATACTGCATTTAGGATTATGACTGTTGATCATGTTCTTACTGCTACTGCAAATGAAAGTTTCAAATACCCAAAGAAAGCATACAACTTACTCGCCAACTGTTCCATCCACACGAACACGTGTACCAAGATACTTCACTCATGATAAGAGTCCACAGCATGCCTGTACTAGAAAATAGATTTAAAAGAATGGGATCAATGCATTTGCATAAAGATCACCTCAATCATGCATCTCAGAAATTCTACCTAAGATGACGAAGACCATTCTTAGAAGTTTAGACCAACAGAAACAGGACTACTTTGGGGTATATGAATCAGTTAGGTTTTGGTATCGTATTTGGCCAGAGACAGTTAAATCTTGAAGTGCAATACACTACCATAAAAAATCTTACTACTATTTAACACACTGAAACCAAGCACCCACATAAAATTTTAGTGCAGTGTTCGAATTTCAGGATGCTCTGGATATCTATCAACAAGCTTCAAAGGAGATCGTGCCCACTGATCATTAAAACAATTTAATATGGGGGAGATGTTGTAATCTTCCCACCTAACAAAACAATAAAAAAGTAAAAATTTAATTATCCGTAAAAAAAAATATGTGGGTTAAAAAAAAACACAAAATTGAATGATCCACAAAAAAATGTTGGCCTTGCACATGGTTTTAAAACTATGTGCAAGGCATTCTAAACAACTCATGGTTTTATTTTACATAGTTTAAGAGGCTTTGCACATGGTTTTAAAACCATGCGCAAGGCATCCTAAACAACCCATGGTTTTATTGTACATGGTTTAGGAGGGCCTTGCAAATGGTTTTAAGACCATGTGCAAGGCCTCCTAAACAACCCATGATAGTAGGAGTGGGGAAACGATGCAATGTTCATTCCTAACAAAATAAAAAATAATATATGTCGGCCATAAATAATATTAAATATTAATAATAATAAAATTATATGTGGACCTTGAATAAAAATACGTGTTTTTTGGTTTGAATCAAATCAATTTATACCTAAGAAGATGTTTGCACCTCGAGAGATTTGATCCATCTCGACACTTGATAGAGCCTAGGTTTGGATCTACGCTGGTCTTAAACCTGCAGTGTCTCATGGCATTGAAGTGTCTCCAATCATTGTGGAAGACATTGTGTCGGAGAAAATATCGCTGAGGGTGTGGAACACAACATATCGGCAACATGAGGGAAAATATCTAAAAACATCGGCACACTTCAAAAAAAATACAAAAATATTCATGTTTTTTCAAAATTTTAAACATTTAAAGCAACGACAACATCAAATAAACACATTGCCACATGAATATGAAAAGAAAACAGATATATATGATGTATAAGATTTCTAGTCATACTTCATGCATCAATACTAAATCATGTCGAGTCCTAACTCCTAAGTAGTTAGTAGTGAGTAATGAGTCTCCTGACTCCTGAGCCTCAAAATATCATTAAAACATATAATAAATGTATCTCATAATAATGAGTCAACTAAGATATACATGATACTTAGTATAATGAAATCAAATAAATAAACTAGTGATTCCCTTTGCCGCATCTATGGGTAAAGGTGATGGATTTGGTAATGGCTCTTTCTCTAGATGAAGAATGCCCTACAGATGGTAGTGGACTCCGATGTGCTCTAACGTAAGGAGAAGCTACAAGAATTCAACGAATCAAAGAAAAGGAATCTATCAATGATTGACATAAAAAACAATTTAATATGGATGGATGGATAATCATCAATGGCACTAATGAAATTAAGAGATGAAGAACATAAAGAAATCCTATTAGCTTCAAGGATAAAGCTTTTTGAAGGGGGTAGTATGTGATGGCCTGAATGCTAGTATATATGGTGTTAAATGTATATGTAATATGGGTTGGTTCCTATTAGCTTCAAGGATAAAGCTTTTTGAAGGGGGGTAGTATGTGATGACTTGAATGCTAGTAGATATGGTGTTATATGTATATGTAATATGGGTTGGTCTAATACTGGGCTGCATTTGCAATGAGTGAGAGTATGCATAGATACTTTAGTGGTCAATATAGTCACTATTGTAGTCACTAACTTATGATTTTGATATATGGATGCACTTGGGTTGTTAGGAGGAGGTTCTCCTAATGTACGATGAGTGATTGTGTAACTCATTTTCGTTATTGCTTTGGGTGTTGTGCTTCATGGGATCTACAAGCAAAAGAGAGAAAAAAAGGCAAAATGGTATTAAGCACATATTTGTATTTAAAGAAACTCATTTGTTATATTCCAATCAAGCTTATTTATACATTACAAATATAGGTCAAGTCAAAGTCGATTGGATCAAACACTATCTAACTTTATTAAATGAATGAATTCCTAACTAACTACGGCTGTGTAGCTAAATAAGTCTTCATTGGCTATTATCCGTTAAAGGATTTTCTATTGGGTTCATGAGGCATATCATTCCTCCCTCTTTAATGAGAATGTGTTCCCATGCTCCTTTAAGAAGGATGTTATATACTTTCTTAAATTTTAAGTGCCTTGGTTTTAAGGACAACATGTTGCTCGAGTTTGACATTAGGCATGGCAGTGTCAAAGAGAGATAGTGGTTGAATGTTTGCAATTAGAAGGGACTTGATGGTTAGTGTGGAGTGGCATGTGCTGATACTACAAATTAAAAGAACAATATAACTTTTTTGTCCATTGTATTTTCAAAATTTGTTTGTGCAAAATTATTATACATACCTGCAAATTGGAAACCATTGATGGGAATCAACCCCCCATCCACAGTAACTTGGTGATGGTAGATGGAAACACAATGAATCTACTTCTTGGCTCCAAGAAAAAAGATAGCAAGTTCTTTTGCACTCCAAAGTTCCAAACCCATCAATTAGCAAAAGCAAAATGACAAAATAAAAGTAAAAAATTGGGTTTTAAGCTGGACTGTCAGTGCCTTGGGCGATATTTTTCATCAACTCATGATTTTTCCCCCAAATATCAGAAAAAATCACGATCTATTCAAAAATCACGATATTTTGTAAAAATCGTGATTTTTAGCATCCAATATATCGTTTTTGCTTGGAAATCACAATATATCACAAACATCGTGATATATCGCGAATGTCTTCCAGATCACGATGTCTTCCAAACTGTCTCCAACGCAATTGTGCTAGCTCTGGTGGAGGGTGAGCTAGCATGGCAGAGGCAAAGTAATCTAATTCCGGTATAGAATCAATTTTGTAGCCAATGTGTATTTTTAGTGTGACAAGTGAAAGCAATCTAATTCTGGTTTATAAACAATTGTGTAGCCTATGTGTATGTTTGGGAGTCTCATTGGCATTGAGCACAATGTATATTAGGAAATATGGATTTGTATCTATGGTTCAAATTTTGGTAGAGAAATAATTGTGTAGTCAATGTGTATTTAAGGTGTGATAGGTGAAAGTAATCTAATTCTGGTATATAAACAATTATGTAGTTAATGTGTATTTTTGGAGAATTTTATTGGCATTGAGTAAAATGTAGATTAGGAAATATAGATTTGTGTTTTTATTTTGAATTACTATCTTTCCAAAGCTTTATACTGAGTGGGGTTTGAACTAATTCATTAATTTGCCAACATTTGTCTCAACCATTAGACCACAACCTATCGACTTATTGCACCTCTTCTTGACACTAATATTGCACCTCTTCTTGACACTAACAATGTGCCTTCCTATACTTCATAGATTAAGGGATTATTGCATGGTGTATTTATTGGTAGACATTATTGGTAAATTAAAGATTCAAATATCTCTTCCTTCCATGCTTGGGTAATTGAAAGGTTCAAATCTCTCATCCTTCCATATAGATTATCTTTATTCTTAAACAATTCTTCATTATTGGTGCTTAATTCCTTGGTATTCAATCATGATATAATTTTTTATACTATATTATAAATATATGTTTATATACTTTTGTACTTTCGTGATAGGAAGAAGAGTGTATGGTGTATGTAAAGTTTAAAACTTGAGTGGTTTTGTATACGTCTATGATACCAAGAACCAAGAAGAGTGTACAATGCATGTCAAGTTGAGAACCTATATGTGTTCCCATGTTCATGTACAGAGCTTCAAATTTCATTGCATTTGCTTGAAACAATTTGGTATCAGAGCATATGCAACACTCAAATAGGAATTCATGTTCACTGGAGCTTCAAATTTCATTGCATTTGCTTGAAACAATTTGGTATCAAAGCATATGCAACACTCAAATAGGAAGTAATGTTCAATGGACTCTCTTTAACATCTAAACTATTTCTTATACCTTGATAGGACTTGTGTTTTCTACTACCCACATTTCCTATTGTAGTGTCCTTTTCAATGTTATGTTAATTACTTACACAAATATATAAAAGTAAGCAAATATTTTATTTTGACTATTTACTCAATACCAAGCGTCTTAATATCCAAGATCTACTTCCAGACATATTACTTACATCTTCCTATATCATATAATTAATCTGAATCAATGTTTAAACTCAATAATCATTAGGATATTGCAAGCATCATCCAACTTTTTGTTTCATTCCAATTCAAGTAAAAGCATAATAAGACATGAGTTTTATCGAAGTGGCATTTTGAAACCCAGCATCATAAAATTCTAGTATGATAAGCTTTATGACAATATCTAAGGTCTTAACATAGTTTTCATAACAATAACACATTTAACATAGTTTTCATAACAATAACACATTTTTTACTTATGCAATCTTTCCATTCTCAAGAAACCTATACTATATAAATTTAAAATATACATACGTGATATAATTTATTTGTAAAAATTTTAGTACATGTGATAGAAATCATCCAACTTTTTGTTTCATTCCAATTCAAGTAAAAGCATAATAAGACATGAGTTTTATCGAAGTGGCATTTTGAAACCCAACATCATAAAATTCTAGTATGATAAGCTTTATGACAATATCTAAGGTCTTAACATAGTTTTCATAACAATCACACATTTAACATAGTTTTCATAACAATAACACATTTAACATAGTTTCCATAACGATAACACATTTTTTACTTATGCAATCTTTCCATTCTCAAGAAACCTATACTATATAAATTTAAAATATACATACGTGATATAATTTATTTGTAAAATTTTTAGTACAGCTGATAGAATTTCACAATATATGAATTTAAGTGTAATCTTTTTGTTGTCTACCATAATAGATCAAAAGATGGAAGATCAAGTTTAATTTATGAATGTCACAATATATTTATATAATAAATAAGAAAATAATGACACAATAATGTAAAGAAGATCCTTAAGGTAGGGTAACATCATTGATTATTCCTTATGAAAAAAATCATTCAACAAGTCATGCTTGTTATAATAAAATACTCGCATTCAACTTATTCAATAAAATGATATTCGTGTATTTATATTTTCTCGGAAGTATTCTTATGCAAACTATTCTTTATTATTATATTATTTATTTTAACTATCTAGTGGGCATATTTATTACCTGACAACTATCAAGTGGACTTATTCACATTACATTCCCTTGGGTTCCTACCTAGGTATATCACATTCCATCCTGATTAGCATGTCCAGTCCTCAAAACATAGGATGAAGCCATACAATATAATCTACTAAGCAATGTCGCCCACTAATACTAAGAATTGGCATCCATCCATTCTAGTAAGGATGTGCAGATGCGGTCCAATTGTTTTATAAAAACCTCAATCTTCACTTTAGTTTGTCCTTGGGTTCTATGTTGTCACGACTCTACACTAATATCACCATGCATTATTTTTTTGTTAACTTCTCCCAATTATTCCTTGATGATTATTCTTTCTCATGGTGGTGTGAGTGTTGATACATAACAACCTTAGCTATTGGTTCTTCTTTCTTTGACTCTTTAACCTATGGTTCTTTTGATGCTTGTAGCTTCTTAGATTCTTCCTCCATTTTATGTGTTTTTGTAGCTCCTCAGATTCTTCCTCCATTTTATGTGTTTTTGTATCCTATTCTTCTTATTCAAACTTGGAATTTTCATTTGCTTTGTCTATAGGTACATAAACTATTTTACTTGCAAGGACAGTTGCAAGCATCTCCTTGGGCACTTCTTGTTTAGCAAGAAAATATCTTGCAATGCAATTTTCTTTTTCCTGTACTAAAGCTTTAAGAAAATTTATTTTGCACATTAATATTAAGTATACCAACAAAGTCCATCCAAAGTTATCCCACAACAATATTTATATCATTTATATCTACAAGATAAAAATTTGAATGCAACACATATTTATTCATAGTAATTGTGAAATCTTTAAGATTTTGAACATTCTCACCCTCAACCTATGTTTTGCCAAGGCTAGCAACCTTTTAATGAAATTAATATTGATAGAATTTTGTGTCATTTAAGTTTATTGAAACAATGACCTTTTGTTGATTACATCCAGGAGCATACAATATGAAGTCACATGAAAATAAGTGATTGTGTTTTTTTAATTGTTCTTCATATCATTAGGCTACTAGACCGCTTGTCTAAAAATACTTGTCCATATGCTTTATCTAAAAGTTTTAGTTAGCTCCTTAAAGGAGAGTGCTCAACTATATATGGTTGCATCATCTATTAGATGAGAACAAAGGGTGTTTACCCAAAGAGACATTTTGTTTATAATATTCAATGTATTCTTGGATATTAAGACCAACATATTTTCCTATAAAATACATTTTCCTTGGAATAAAACCAACCACCCAAACTATAACTTCTTGTTCAATGAGGTTTGAGACAACAAATTTAAAATGATCATAATCGAAATTGTGGGCTATAATTATGAAATGCCATGGGTCTTTCTATGCCTATTAAAAGTGGTTTGACAGAAATATGATTGCTCTGATGTCTGATTTTCAATCCATATGGCCATTGTTGAAAAAAAAACTAGAACAATCTATTTTAAATCAATGATAACTCCACTTCCTAGCCCTCGATTTGGACAATTTTTTATTTTATTTTTTAAATCATGCGTTTTTTTAGCTGAACTTAGATCTGCAGAGAATTTCTTTAGATTTTGCACAAAAAGTTTACAAAACCGATTTAAATATCGCTATTTCCCCCCTTCAAAAATATGCAAAAAGTGAAAAAAAAATCCTTCCCAAGAAAGGGCTATGATACCGAATGTTGTGTACCTTAATAGATATGAAGATAGATGATAGAAATTAAATTATGAATAACACAATAGATCCACACAATAAACAACAAGATAATGACACAATAATGTAGAGAAGACCCTTAAGGTAGGGTAACATAATTAATTATTCCTTATGGAAGGAATCACTTCACAACTCATGTTTTTTTGCAATAAAATATTCACATTCAATTATTCAATACGATAATATTTTGTGTATTTATACTTTCTCATGAGTATCTCTATAACAACTATCTTTTATGATTATATTATTTATTTTAACTACTTAATGGACATATTTATTACCTGCTAACTATCAAGTGAATCCATTCACATTACATCCATTATCCCTTTGTGGAGCTCCCTAGGTACCCTAAGTTATCCTCCCTATGTAAATTACACTTTCCATATGGATTAGTCCCAATAAAATATTTTTTTCACCTAATTTATATATTCTTCCTCCTCAGATTCTTCCTCCATTTTATGTGTTTTTATAGCTCCTCAGATTCTTCCTCCATTTTATGTGTTTTTGTAGCTCTTCAAATTCTTCCTCCATTTTATGTGTTTTTGTAGCCTATTCTTCTTATTCAAACTCGGAATTTTCATTTGCTTTGTCTATAGGTACATAAACTATTTTACTTGCAAGGATAGTTGCAAGTATCTCCTTGGGCCCTTCTTGTTTAGCAAGAAAAATATCTTGCAATGCAATTTTCTTTTTCTTGTACTAAAGCTTTAAGAAAATTTATTTTGTGCATTAATATGAAGTATACCAACAAAGTCCATCCAAAGTTATCCCACAACAATATTTATATCATTTATATCTACAAGATAAACTATTGAATGCAATACATATTTATTCATAGTAATTGTGAAATCTTTAAACTGTTGAACATTCTCACCATCAACCTATGGTTTGCCAAGGCTAGCAACCTTTTAATGAAATTAATATTGATAAAATTATGTGTCATTTAAGTTTATTGAAACAATGACCTTTTGTTGATTACATCCAGGAGCATACAATATGAAGTCACATGAAAATAAGTGATTGTGTTTTTTAAATTGTTCTTCATATCATTAGGCCACCAGACCGCTTGTCTAAAAATACTTGTTCATATGCTTTTTCTAAAAGTTTTAATTAGCTCCTTAAAGGAGAGTGCTCGCCTCTATATGGTTGCATCATCTATTAGATGAGAGCAAAGGGTGTTTACCCAAAGAGTCATTTTGTTTATAATATTCAATGTATTCTTGGATATCAAGACCAACATATTTTCCTATAAAATACATTTTCCTTGGAATAAAACCAACCACCCAAACTATAACTTCTTGTTCAATGAGGTTTGAGACAACAAATTTAAAATGATCATAATCGAAATTACGGGCTATAATTATGAAATGCCATGGGTCTTTCTATGCTTATTAAAAGTGGTTTGATAGAAATATGATTACTCTGATGTTTGATTTTCAATCTATATGGCCATTGTTGAAAAAAAAAACTAGAACAATCTATTTTAAATCAATGATAACTCCACTTCCTAGCCCTCGATTTGGAAAATATAAATTATTTTATTTTTTAAATCATGCGTTTTTTTAGCTGAACTTAGATTTGCAGAGAATTTCTTTAAATTTTGCACAAAAAGTTTCCAAAATTGATTTAAATATCGCTATCCCCCCCCCCCCCCCCTTCAAAAATCTCCAAAACGTGAAAAAAAATCCTCCACTTTTTTTTCCCAAGAAAGGGCTATGATACCTAATGTTGTGTACCTTAATAGATATGAAGATAGATGATAGAAATTAAATTATGAATAACACAATAGATCCACACAATAAACAACAAGATAATGGCACAATAATGTAGAGAAGACCCTTAAGGTAGGGTAACATCATTAATTATTCCTTATGGAAGGAATCACTTTACAACTCATGTTTTTTGCAATAAAATATTCACATTCAATTATTCAATACAATCATATTTTGTGTATTTATACTTTCTCATGAGTATCTCTATAACAACTATCTTTTATGATTATATTATTTATTTTAACTACTTAGTGGACATATTTATTACCCGCTAACTATCAAGTGCATCCATTCACATTAAATCCATTATCCCTTTGTGGAGCTCCCTAGGTACCCCAAGTTATCCTCCCTATGTAAATTGCACTTTCCATATGGATTAGTACTAATAAAATAATATTTTCACCTAATTTATATATTCTTCTTGTAAACAACAAACCTTTACATTGTGGATACTAAATTAGCACTCTACTCTTTATATGGTTGATTTACAATGGATTTGTTCAAGTTGTTAGGTCTGTTGTTAGGGATTCTTTGTAGAATCTGTTTCATTCCTTAGTTGGGGAAAGATACCAAGGTATAAGGTAGGATTGTGTTGGGATTATAATCCCTCGTTGTCCAATTTGGTCATTATGTCTAAATCAGGAGTCATGTCTAAATTGGGAGTCCTTTCAGTCTATTTTTAGTCACTAGCACCATTGGGTCCACTTGGCCTAATTGGGGCACATACACCAGTTACTAAAGTGTGGGGAACACTAATTGAGGCCAACTGCCACTGATTGCACTTGCATGCATCAGTTTAGGAGCTGCCTAGATCAATCCCTACAAATTAGAAGCCACCGGGAGTGCCGTTACCAACCTCCATCAGTTGAGTTTAGTTGGTGACTAGTCAAGCTCAATTAGGAGTCAGTTACATTCAGTTATATTTCCCTACACTCAGTTCTATTCAGTTAGCGCTAGGATTGCATGCATGTAGGTGAGGCGCATTTACTCACCTACCTCAGTCATTTAGACTAGTCAACACTGAATTAGACACTTGAGTTTGGATTTTGAACTCTGATGAACTCCGATAATGATTTAGACAAGGTCAGTTAACCATTCAGTTAAGTAGAGTCCAACCAATTCAAATTTTCTCACATGGATTCGAATTGCATGTGGCTATTTAGCCATTGTACTTCATTGTAATTAATTATCGAATTACTTTTGATTAATGAAAGATTTCACAGTTGCAATCCATTTTTGCACTGTTTCATTCTTCAATTTTTGAGTATAATTGTGTGATCTTTCTTGTGAGTTGTGTGTTGGTCCATAGATCTTTGTGGTCTATTTTACATGGTATCAGAGCCTCGGTAGGACAAGGCACTTCTCCTATTACAGATTCATACTTGGATCCATTTTTTTTGAGCAAAATTGCTCCTTCCAGTACTGCACCAGAAGCGGAGAATTTACCATATAATATCCCAAGTTAAGGAATTGTTGATCAAGATTGCTTGATCAACTATGTTGGGTGTGAAGGAAATTCCAAAAATGATGACCGTCAACCTTATTTTGTTTATTTGATTGTGTGATTTACATGTTTATCGGTCCTCTTCACTGCATTCGCTACAAGCAGCTCAGTCTCCTTCACTACATTCACTACATCAACTCAATCTTCTTCACTACATTCTAGATGGCCCATCCAATATAGCTTCTCACTCCTTTCAACTATCAACAGTGGAAGGAGGACATGGAGATGCAGCTACGCTCCAAAAGACTCTTAAGATTTACAATGGAGGCAAAGGTAGAGCTAATCCATTATGTTGAAAAAGAAAAGTACTTCAATAGGCTTGATGAAGCCTATGGATGCTTGTGCCTCTCAATCTCTCGAGATCTTCTCTTCCACATCAATAGATTGAAGATTCCCAAGCAGGTTTGGGATAAGCTTGCATCCTTATTTGACAATCAGGATGATCTGAGGATCTATCAGCTCGAGAATGAACTGATTTCTCTTCATCTAGCCAATTTTGAAACACTAAATGACTTCTTCACTACATTCAAGAATCTAGTGTTCTAGTTGAAGCTATGCAAGGTTGAGAAGGAGGATGATCAACTCATCCTTGCCATTTTCTCAAAACTTGGTGCACACTATTCAGTCTTTGTATCAACATTTCATTCAGTGAATCTCACCACTCCAAACTGGAGGATGCCTACTCTAAATTCCTTCATTGAATCTCTCACTCAGGAGCATTCCAAGTTGATCCAAATGGGGATCATTCGATCTTCCAGAGATCAAGCACTGGTTGCAGGAGGACCTAAGGTAGTGAATGATAAAGGGAAGCAAAAGGGAGAGTCTCTTGTGGAGAAAGAGCAGTCAAATGAGCCTTTAGGTTCAAAGAGAAGCAAGAAGAATGACAAAGGAAAGACACTTTGTTATTACTGTGGAAGGGGATTTCATCCAGAAAGCTCCTGTATGAGAAGAAAAATTGATGCGATGGCTCTTCTTTTGAAGAAACATAACATTACTGTACCTACTAGTGCAAGGAAGGTCAACGATAGACAAGAAACTGAAGAACATGAAGAGATATGCCATGCACTAAGGCTAGCTGCTTAATAGCACGTTCCTTCCTCATTGATTATGGAGCTTCCAATCACATGGTTGCATCCAGAGAATCATTCTCTTCCTTGCAATATTTTGATGGTCCTAGTATTCGGATGGGAAATAACAGTAAAGTTCAAGCCAAAGGGAAGGGCTCTATCAAGCTTGAACATGGAAAGTTCAAAGATGTGCTTTATGTGCCCTCCTTAGCTGCAAATCTGTTATCTGTATACTAGATGACTCATACTGTCTCTCCAAAGCGAGTCATATTTGGTCCTGACTAAGTGGAGATCACAGATATATCTACTAGGAACATCATAGTGAAGGGTGCTGCAAATCATGCCTCCAAGGCATATGAGTTCTCACACTTCATGCCATTTTCAGAACCAGTGCACTCTTAGCAGTCACTTGCAAGGGAAGGTAAAAACATTTCATCTACTTCTTTTGCAATTTCCACTATTATTGCAGATCCAACTGTATCAATTTATGAGATTGAGATTCAGGGTTATTCAGATCCAGAGCTAGTCCCTACTTCCAAAATGGAAGTTAGGAAGATGACTGGAAATCCATCTGACATTCAGAAGACTAAGAACCTTGTGCTATGTCATGCAATATTACCTCCTTCAGAGAGATGCAATAGACTCCTTGTAAGATGCTACATGTCTCACTACATTAAGAAGAATAGAGTGGATCATACACCTCTTCATCCAGCAAGAGGCAGAGGTTACATTCCTCCTTCCTTCCATCATCATTTTGGGAGAAGATGGAGAAGTATACATGCTAGGCCCCAAGATACCTGTACATAGAACATCATGCATGCTGCTTCGCTACATCACAGAGATTGCAACAACACATTTTCAATTTTTTCAAACTTGAATCCTGATTCTATCTGCTTAGTTAGAGGGGGGGATTTTTTCCCATGTGGTTTTTTCTCGAGCTCCTTGTGTTGAACAGTTACTTTACTTGCTAAAATGGGTGACCTTTGGTCTTAGTTATCAGGGCCCAAAAATTGTCCAAGTTAGCATTCAGGGGGGTTGTTAGGATTATAATCCTACCTTGTCCAATTTGGTCATTATGTCTAAATCAAGAGTCATGTTTAAATAGGGAGTCCTTTCAATCTATTTTTAGTCACTAGCACCATTGGATCCACTTGTCCTAATTGGGGCACATATACTAGTTACTAAAGTGTGGGGAATACTAAATGAGGCCAACTGCCACTAATTGCACTTGCATGCATCAGTTTAGGAGCCTCCTAGATCAATCCCTACAAATTAGGATCCATTGGTAGTGCCGATACTAGCCTCCATCAGTTGAGTTCAGTTGGTGACTAGTCAAGCTCAGTTAGGAGTTAGTTACATTCAGTTTTAGTTCCCTACACTCAGTTCTATTCAGTTAGCTCTAGGATTGCATGGATGCATGCAGGTGAGGCACATTTACTCACCTACCTCAGTCAGTTAGACTAGTAAACACTGAATTAGACACTTGAGTTTGGATTTTGAACTCTGATGAACTCCGATAATGATTTAGAGAAGGTCAGTTAACCATTCAATCAAGTAGAGTCCAACCAATTCGAATTTCCTCTCATGGATTCGAATTGCATGTGGATATTTAGCCATTGTAATTAATTATCTAATTACTTTTGATTAATGAAAGCTTTCATAGTTGCAAGCCATTTTTGCAGTGTTTCATTCTTCAATTTCTGAGTAAAATTGTGTGATCTTTCTTGTGAGTTGTGTGTTGGTCCATAGATCTTTGTGCTCAATTTTACAGATTGTTCTTTAAAATCTAGAAGTAATTTAAGGACCTAATTATCCAAAAGAAAATAAATAAAAAAGAATACTAAATAACTCCTTCAATGAAGTTATGATGTATCCAAATTACTTCTATTATACTAATTCAAAATTTGGCATGAAGAAAACGTTTTTATGGAGATTTATATGGAAAAAATGTGTGTAATGTTTGTACTCTACATATGTTTTGGAATATGCAATTTAGTCGATATTTACGAATATTATATCTAATTGGAATAAGATGCCAAGGCTCATATAAATACCCAAAACCTAATTCTAAAGTTACACCGACCATCCTAAAAATTTCAGTAGAGACGATGGATTGATCCTGAGAGAATCATTGAAACTGATTATACACAATCTAAAGAATAAAATGTCCATAAATAATCAAAACTAAAAGTTGTTAGGTCTAATTAAGGCTCTATGTGGTTGGCTTTATTCATATGTTTAATAATTGAAACCAACTGAAATTAGTTTTAGATGGCTTGTGTAACTTTAGAATTAGGTTTTGGGTATTTATATGAGGTCCTCGTCTCTTATTCCAATGAGATATAATCCTTTTGAGGATGGAATAATCTGTGTAGTTTGCGTTAAATTTCACGAACCATATATCTACAAGCCAGAAAGAGAGCTATATGAAAAGAAGGATGCAATGGAATTAACAAATCAATGTAAACTGAACAAGAGATTCATGACATAAATTTCACATAAATCATAAAAGTATAGTTCAGATTATCATTACATCAATATTGATTAACTTTTCAGTAATACAATAGTCATACAATAAGGAGAATTTGAATATTATGGATAAGATTCGAATTCACCAACTCAAACTGGCTAGTTAGCTAACTCAGTGTGGAAATAGTCATAGCTGGAGCTCACTAGTTTAACTCCAGATAACTAAATCAGTTAACTGATGAGGTACTTGGACGAAAGGCACCACACTCCCTTAAATCATGCAAACTGGTGCTAGGATGACTGGAAGTGAACTAATTGGTGGTTATCGGAGCATAACTAATCATGACTAACTACCTAGCACATAAAACTAAAGGTAACTGCTGGTGGCACTCAGAGAGGGTTCCTATAATATAGGGATTGGCACCAATGGCACCAAAATTCCAGTTGGCATCAAAACTCAAAAGTGTATATGACTCTTGGGTAAATGACTCTTTTAAAGTGAAAAAAACTTCCTAAGCTAGGAAAAATGAACAAATAGACTATGTGGGTAAAGGAAGGAATAATTAATCCTAACACCCCCCCCTTAATCCTAACTTTGGACAACTTGGGCCATGGCAACTGGGCCAAAATTCACCCATACAATCTAAATAAAATAAAATACTGCTTAAAAAACAAGGAAAATGGGGAAAACCTCATGGGACCCCCCCTCAAAATAAGTAGAAAATCATGAACAATGAGTCAAGCCTTTACACCAAGAAGAGATATGAGGTAAACAAATCCCTTTTCAGTGAAGGACTTGGTAAAAATATCTGCAATATGCTCCTCTTAAGGGAAATAATGCAATGTGATAGTCTTGCCATGCACTAGTTCCCGAATGTAATGCATGTGTACTTCAATATCCTTTGTCCGTTGCTTCTGAACTGGATCGCTAGATATATTTATGGTACTCAGGTTGTCACAATAGATGTCTACTGAAGGTGAAGTGTGAATCCCAAAGTTTGTCAAGATTCCATGCAACCAAACTACCTGAATAGCTACATTCACAACCCCCCTATACTATGCTTCTGCTGAAGAGAGTGCAAGAGCTGATTTTGTCTTGCTGGACCAACAAATTGGCCCAGATACCAACATAAACACAAAACCGTAAGTGGATTTCCTATCATTCCCATCTCCAGCCCAGTTTGAATCAGTGTAGCCAATGAGATCTAACTGTGCATCAACTGTATAATGGATCCCATAGTCTCTAGTACCCTGCACATAGTGAAAGATGCACTTTAATACTTTACAATGAAGCTCATGTGGCTCTTGCATGCATATGGAAGCAACACTCACAACATAGGATATATCTGGCCTCGAATGTGTGAGGTATAGAAGGCCCCCAATGAGCTGTATGAAAAGAGTGTTTTCAACCAATGGTGTAGAACCACCTTCTTCTAGCCTGATGCCAGATAGGAGAGGAAAACAACCTGCTTTACAGTCTTCCATGTGGAATCTTTTAAGCAAATATGATGAGTATCTAGATTGTGAAATCATGATTCCTGAAGTCATTTGAATTACTTCGAGACCAATGAAATGTATCAACAATTCTAGATCTGTCATAGTGAATGCTTTACTCAAAGCTGAATTGATGCTTCTAAATCCAGCAGTGGAGCTGCTAGTAATGAGAAAGTAATCCACATATAGGACAATCAACAATAATGAGCCCTCTTTCTTCTGCATGTAGAAATTGCAGTCAGATCTTCATCTCTCATATTTCTGTGACATGAGAAAGGAATCCATCTTGGAATATCATGTCCTTGGGGCTTGTTTGAGCCCATAGAGAGATTTCTTGAGTTTGCAGACTAAGGATGAATCTTCAATGTACCCCTCCAACTGTTTCATGTAGATCTCCTCTTTCAGGTCACCATGGAGGAAGGCACTCTTCACATCCATGTGATGTACCTCCCACCTCTTTGAAGCTGCAACTGCCAAGACCAGTCTAATGGAGTCCATTCTTGCTACTGGAGTGAATGTCTCATTGTATTCCAGCCCATGGACTTGTGAGTATCCTTTTGCCACCAATTGAGCCTTGTACTTGGTTGTGGTTCCATCAGATGCTAGCTTGGTCTTGTAGACCCATTTGCACAGGACTAACTTCCTCCTAGGAGGCAGGGTGACAAGCTCCCAAGTTTTGTTTTCCTGTAGTGGATCAAATTTGTCATCCATAGATGCTTGCCATATTGGGTCATGGAAATCCTTTTTGAATGATTGAGGATCTCATCCCATCATCATGAAACACCTCTCTCGGAGAAGTGGATCTAAATGGGAGAGTGCAACATGTTCATTCTGATACTGGGACCTCGTTCTTCTTCTGTGACCTGGATCTAGATCTTCTTGAGGTTCAATCTCAATATCAAGATCATGTTGATGTTCTTCCTCATCTTCTGAATCTAAAACATTAGACGATAAATATTTATTTGCAAATGGAATTGAAAGATATTTAATACCTTCATCTGCTTCGAATGATAGATGAGGTTGTATTGGATCTGAGTATGACATAAAGTGTGAGAATGCATATTATTTGGAGGCATGGATTGCAACACCCTTCGCTATAATATTCTCACTTGAGATATCTAAGATCTCCATTGAGTCATGATGAAATACTACTCGCTTTGGTGGGACAGTATGTGTCATCTAATATACAGATAACAAATTTCTTGCAAGAGAGGGAACATAAAACACATTTTGGAACTCTCCATGCTTGATTTTGATGGAACCGAGTCCCTACAACTGGGATATCAGAATCATCTCCCATACGAATGCTAGGTCCTACAGAGAGATCCAGATAGGTGAATGATTCTTTGGAGGCAACCATGTGGTTGGATACTCCTGAATCAATCTGATAGGCCTTTGACGGAGTGAAGCTTGCTTTCAAGGCATGACATCTCTCATGTTCTTTTTCCTAGTTTCCAGATTCAGACTTCTTTGTGCCTTGAGGATGGGCAATGTTGTTATGTTCAAGGATATTAGATAGTTGGTCAATGGTATTCTTCATGCACTGACTCTCTAGATGAAATCCTCTCATACAGTAGGAGCATTTAGCTTTCTCAAATTTCATTTTCTTCTTCTTCTTGGAACCTAAGGCCCCATCAGAAGGGTTTTGCTTCTCCTTAGTCTTCGAATCAACATTTTTTTTCTCTATTCCTCTTTGCTTCCCTTTTGCTTGCACATTCCCAGAATCTCCATCTAAGAGGGCATGATTCTTGGAGGCATTGAGCACTCCCATCTGAATCAATTTGTCTTGCTCCTAGATTAATGACTCTGCAAATGCATCTAGAGAAGGCATTTTCCAATTTGGTATGGATAATATTCTGGAGTGGAAAGTAGATACAAATATTAAAATTTCCGAGCCAAGCGTGCTTAGAATTGACAACACAAGATGCTCATCCTTCCTCTCTATCCACATTGCTTACATTACAAGACTACGGCTTTGTATTTCGAGAAGAACTGTTGATTTTTCTCAAAGTTGTTGAGTTGGAGTGCACTTAGTTCATTCTACAGAATATGGACTCTTAGCTCAATCTGTTTTCCAAATAGGAATTCGAGCTTGTCCCATAGTTCATTCGGAGTCCTGAGTCCCTCAAGCCGGAACAACAACTCCTTGGATATGTGGATGCACATGAAGCCATAGACTTCATCTAGCTTATTCAAAAACTTGGATTTATCAACATATTGTTGGCGCTCTACTTCTCTTCCCATTGTCATCCTATGCAGGAATTTATTGCGCAAGGATATCTACATATATTCCCTCTAATCATTTTAATTGAAGGGTGTAAGTACCCTGGGTGAAAGAGCAATTGAATTCTCCATTTCACTGGTATGTTGATCAACATTTCTTCAAGAGCTAGTTAGGTACCTACAAAAATCATTACAAAAAAAATCCAATTCGCAAACATTTTTCAGTTCAAACTTCTCCACCTCGACATGAGCAGTTTTTCTGAGTCCATCACGCTTGGAGATACTTCTCTTTACAGAATCTAGAGGGAGATATGCTCAGATTCCATGAATTATGTGGAAACTCAATTGCTTTTGGTGCAAGCATAGAGGTTTGTGAGGTTGATGGTGGCATGAACATAGGCTCTGATACCATGGTAAATTTTATGAACCATATATCTATAATCCAGAATGAGAGCTATCTGGAAAGAATGATGCAGTGGAATTAACAGATCAATGTAAACTGAACAACATATTCATGACAAAAATTTCACATAAATCAAACAAGTATTGCTAAGAATATCATGACATCAATCTTGATTAACATGTTAGTAGTACAATAGTCATACAATAAGGAGAATTCAAATATTGTGGATAAGATTCGAATTCATTTTCCAAACAAGGATTCAAGCTTGTCTCATCTTGTTTTCCAAACAAGGATTCGAGCTTGTCTCATACTTCCTTCTGAGTTCTAAGTCCCTCAAGGTGGAACAACAACTCCTTGGAGATGTGGATGCACATGAAGCCAAAGGCTTCATTTAGATTATTCAAAAAATTGGATTTCTCAACATATTGTTGGGGCTCAAATCGTCTTCCCATTTTCATCCTATGCAGGGCTTTATTGTGCAAGGCTATCTACATATCTTCCCTCTAATCAATGTAGTTTAAGGGTGTAAGGACCCCACATGAAAGGGAAGTTGAATTCTCCATTTCACTGGTATTATTATCAATAATTATTCAAGAGCTACATAGGTACTTGCAAAAATCACTACAAAAAAACTTCAATTCACAAAAATTTGTCAGTTCAAACCTCTCCACCTCGACATGAGCACTTTTTTCAAGTCCATCACACATGGAGAGACTTCTCTGGACAGAATCTAGAGGGAGCAATGTTAAGATTCTAGGAATTATGTGGAAACTCAACTGCTTCTGGTGCAATCATGGAGGTTTGTAAGGTTTGTTGCTGGCCTGAACATAGGCTCTGATACTATGTTAAATTTTATGAACCATAGATCTACAAGCTAGAATGGGAGATATCTAAAAAGAAGGATGCAGTGGAATTAACAAATCAAAGTAAACTAGACAATGGATTCATGACAAAAATTTCACATAAATCGGACAAGTATTGCTCAAATTATTATTACATCACTCTTTATTAACATGTCCGTAATAAAATAATCATACAATAAGGAGAATTCAAATATCATGGATAGGATTCAAATTCACCAACTCAAACTCCCTGGTTAGCTAACTCATTGTTGAAATAATCACAACTGGAGCTCACTATTTTAACTCTAGATAACTAATTCAGTTCACAATCAGTAAAATGATGAGGTAGGTGGACAAAAGGCACCACACTCGCTTAAATCATGCAAATTGGCACTAGGATGACTAGTAGTGAACTAACTAGTGGTTATCAAAGCATAACTGATCATGACTGACTACCTACCACATAAAAATGAAGGTAACTACTGGTGGAACTCATAGAGGGTTGCTATAATATAGGGATTGGCACCAATGGCACAAAAACTCAAAAGTGTAGATGACTCGTGGGCATGTCCGCCCTTACTCTAGTAAAGTGAAAAACACCTCCTAAGCTAGGAAAAATGAACAAATAGACTATGTGGGTAAAGGGATGGCTAATTAATCGTAACACCCCCCCCCCCCCCCCCTTAATCCTAACTTTCGACAACTTGGGCCCTGGAAACTGGGCTAAAAGTCACCCATACAATATAAATGAAATAAAATACTGCATAATAAACAAGGAAAATGGGGAAAACCTCATGGGATAAAGCCCCCTTCAAAATAAGCAGGAAATAAGGAACAATGAGTCAATCCTTCACACCAAGAAGAGATCTGAGGTAAACAAATCTCTTTTCAGTGAAGGACTTGGTAAAAATATATACAATATGCTCCTCTGTAGGGCAGTAATGCAGTGTGATAGTCTTGTCATGCACTAGTTCCTGAGTGTAATACATGTGTACTTCAATATGCTATGTCCGCTGCTTTTGAACTGGATCACTAGATATATTTATGGTACTCTGGTTGTCACAATAGATGTCTACTAAAGGTAAAGTGTGAATCCCAAAGTCTGTCAAGATTCCATGCAACCAAACAACCTGAATAGTTTCATTCATAGCCCCCCTATAGTCTACTTCTGCTGAAGAGAGTGCAAGAGCTGCTTTCTTCTTGCTGGACCAACAAATTAATCCAGATCCCAACATAAACACAAAACCAGAAGTGGATTTCATATCATTGCCATCTCTAGCCCAGTTTGAATCAGTGTAGCCAAAGAGATATAACTGTGCATAAATTGTATAATGGATCCCATTGTCTCTAGTACCTTGCACATAGTGCAAGATTGTACCCTCCACATAGTGCAAGATTGTATCCTCCACATAATGCAAGATGTGATTTTCTACCTTCCAGTGGAGTTCATGTGGCTCTTGCGTGCATCTGGCAGCAACACTCACAACATAGGATATATCTTGCCTTGAAGGTGTGAGGTATACAAGGCTCCCAATGAGTTGTCTGAAAAGAGTGTTGTCAACCAATGGTGTAGAACCACCTTCTTCTAGCATGATTCCAGATAGGAAAGGAAAAGGGGTTTCTTTACAGTATTCCATGTGGAATCCTTTAAGCATATCTAATGAGTATCTAGATTGTGAAATCGTGATTCCTGAAATCATTTGAATTACTTCGATACCAATGAAATATCTCAACAATCCTAGATATGTCACAGGGAATGCTTTACTCAAAGCTGACTTGATGCTTCTCAATCCAGCTGCAGATTTGCTAGCAATGAGCAATTCATCCTCATATAGGATAACCAACAACAATGAGCCCTCTTTCTATTGCATGTAGACATTGCAGTCATATCTGCATCTCTCAAATTTTTGTGACACGAGAAAGGAGCATCTTGGAATACCATGCCCTTGGGGCTTGTTTGATCCCATAGAGAGAATTCCTCAGTTTGCATACTAAGGATGAATCTTCAATGTACCCCTCCGACTATTTCATGTAGATCTCCTCTTTCAAGTCACCATGGAGGAAGGCACTCGTCACATCCATCCGATGTACCTCCCACCTCTTTGAAGCTGCAACTGCCAAGACTAGTCTAATGGAGTCCATTCTTGCTACTGGAGTGAATGTCTCATTGTAGTCTATCCCATGGACTTGTCAGTATCCTTTTTCCTCCAACCAAGCCTTGTACTTGGTTGTGGTTCCATCAGATGCTAGCTTGGTCTTATAGACCCATTTGCACTGGACTAACTTCCTCACAGGAGGCAAGGTGATAGGATCCCAAGTTTTGTTGTCCTGTAGCGAATCAAATTCATCATCAATAGTCGATTTCCATATTGGATCATGGAAAGCCTTTTTGAATGATTGAGAATCTGATCCCTACTAGGATTATTAATCCTCCCTCGTCCAATTTGGTCATATGTATAAATCAGGAGTCCATCCAGTCTATTTTTAGTCACTAGCACCATTGGGTCCACTTGACCTAATTGGGGCACATATTCCAGTTACTAAGTGTGGGGAACACTAATTGAGGCCTACTGCCACTGATTGCACTTGCATAAATCAGTTTAGGATCCTCCTAGATCAATTCCTACAATTTAGGAGCCACTGGGAGTGCCGATACCAACCTTCATAAAATGAGTTCAATTAGAGACTAGGCAAGCTGAGTTAGGAGTCAATTACATTCAGTTCTAGTCCTCTACATTCAGTTAGTGTTAGGTTTGCATGGATGCATGTAGGAGAGGCGCATTTATCACCTACCACAATCAGTTAGCCTTAGTTAACACTGAGTTAGACACTTGATTTGTGTTTTATAACTTTGTTGAACTCCAGTAATGGTTTAGACAAGGTTAGTTAACTATTGAGTCCTTTGATAATGATCTAGACAAGGTCTTGGTTACCTATAGTCAAGTAGAGTCTAATCAATTCAAATTTCCTCATGTGGATTCGAATTGCTTGTGGCTATTTAAGCCATTGTACTTCATTGTAATTATTATCTAATTACTCTTTGATTAATGAAAAGCATTCATAACTGCAAGCCATTTTGCACTGTTTCATTCTTCAATAACTGAGTAAATTGTGTGATCTATCTTGTGAGTTGTGTGTTTGTCCATAGATATATGTGCTTAATTTAATATGGTATCAGAGCCTTGGAGAACAAGGCACTTCTCCTCCTCAGATCTCCTACTAGATCATTTTTGAGTAAAATTGCTCCTTCCAGCTTTACACTAGAAGCATAAGGTTTACCACTTAATACCCCAAGTTAAGGAATTGTTGATCAAACTTGCTTAATCAATTATGCTAGGTGTGATGAAAACCTGAAATGTGTAGGTCATCCGACCTTACTTTGTGTTTTTGTGTAATTGCAGGTACAACTTTGAATGGATTCATCAGTTCCTCTTCTCACCCCATTCACAAGCTATTCAGAATGGAAGATGAAGATGATTGCATCTCTAAAGAGATAAGATCTCTATGAGGTGTCTATTGGACTTCGTGAAGAGTCCTATGAGATTAAGAATGATTGGTTGAATGCATGTGATGGAGCTTTTGGAACAATTGGTCCGACTCTTTCTCCTAGCTTGCACTACCTAAGTAGATCTATTGAAGACCCAAAGGAACTCTGGACAAGATTGGATAGAACCTTTGGAAAGATTGATGAGGATCATAATAGAACTTTGGAGAGCACATCCAGTACCATAAGATTTCCTGATCCAAAATTCTCAGCCTCTACTCTCTCTCCTGAAGTTGTTCAAGATGAAAAAGAAGAAAAGTCCTTCTCTAGTGATTTTCCTTTGAATTATGTGCAAAACTTGCGAGTAATTGCTTCCGAAAGTGAAGAGAAATTTGATTTTTCTCCCTCTAATGTTGTTGTTGGTGTGAAAATATGTAATACCTTGGATATTTTGAAAGCAATATTAGATTACCAGAGTGATCCACTCACTCCCCATGATCTAGATCTTCCAGCAAATTCTTGCAGGATTGCATGCACCAAAATTCAGAATTTTGAAGAAGAAGAAAACTGTGACTCTACCGCCTCGGTGGACCATCCTCTTGGATCTGATATGAACTTTATTAGATATGATATGATCTTATTTAGATCTGATCTGATATTTCTTGGTTCAATATTTCAGGTTCATAAGCTTTCAGTATTGCTTGTAGTTGTTCTCATTAATTTTGTGAAGAAACAAGTACCACAAGTCTCCTACAAAACTGCTGGGGATTTGATTTCATTTCATAGTTTTGGATCTATTGTGAAACTATTTAGATCTAATTTACTTTCTGATCTGATATTATTTGGTTCAAATTTTCAAATCCAAGAGCTTTCAGTCATGCTTGCAGCTGCTCTCACCAATTCCAGTGTGAAAAATCAAGTATCGCAATTTCTCTTCAAAACTCTTGCTGGGGATTTGGTGTTAGTTTCCTCCTATGAGGTTGCTGATATTTTATTTTGTGAATCATTATATATTTTTGAAGCTATATCAGACTATGGATCTCAAGCATTCTCTCTCCACAGTCCTAGTGCTTCTTTACTATTGATCACATGCTCATCTCCTCACAGAACTAGTAAAGAGGAAGACATTCTGCACCCGCCTGAACACTTTCTCCTAACACTTGGGGATGATTTTACCACTCATGGTTTGCTGTTCATGGCTGCAACATATCAGTTTCTTGAGTGTTCCTCACATGTTCTGAATCCTCAATCACCTTTTCTCACTTATCAGTTGATTTCAATTTCTCTACATGGGTCCAGTCTTCATCCGGCAGTTGTTTATATTTCTGATTTAGTTGAGCATATCATTCTTATTCCAAAGAAGAATATTCCTATAGAAATAATGATGGAGAGGTTCACATGCCAGGCCCCAGGATACCTATGCACATAAGAGCCAAATTGATCCTAATTCTATTAAATTGAGCACATAGATCTGTGGACAAGCACACAACTCACATGATAGATCACACAATTTACTCAGTTATTGAAGCATGAAACAGTGCAAAAATGTCTTGCAGCTGTGAATGCTTTTCATTAATCAAAGAGTAATTAGATAATAATTACAATGAAGTACAATGGCTTAAATAGCCACATGTAATTCGAATCCACATGAATAAATTCGAATTGATTAGACTCTACTTGACTGTAGGTAACTAAGACCTTGTCTAAATCACTGTCGGAGGACTCAATAGTTAACTAACCTTGTCTAAACCATTACTGGAGTTCAACGTAGTTCTAAAACACAACTCAAGTGTATACTTCAGTGTTGACTGAGGCTAACTGACTGTGGTAGGTGATAAATGCACCTCTCCTGCATGCAGCCATGCAAACCTAGTGCTAACTGAATGTAGAGGACTATAACTGAATGTAACTGACTCCTAACTCAGCTTGACTAGTCACCAACTCAACTCAACTGACCTTGGTTGGTATTGACACTCCCAGTGGCTCCTAAATTGTAGGGATTGGTCTAGGAGGTTCCTAAACTGATGCATGCAAGTGAACTCAGTGGAAGTAGGCCTCAATTAGTGTTCCCCACACTTTAGTAACTGGAACATGTGCCCCAATTAGGCCAAGTGGACCCAATGGTGCTAGTGACTAAAAATAGATTGGGTGGACTCGTGATTTAGACATGACTCCTGATTTAGACATATGACCAAATTGGAAAAGGGAGGATTAATAATCCTAATACCTCCCCTAAATGCTAACTTGGAAAATCTATGGGCCCTGGTAACTAAGACCATAGGTCACCCATTACATCAAGTAAAGTAACTACTCAATACAAGGAGCTGGGGAAAAAACCACATGGAAAAAAAGTCCCCCCTCTAATTAAGTAGGTAGAATCAGGATCAATCTGGTTCTTCTATGCACAGGTATTCTGGGGCCTAGCATGTGATCCTCTCCATCATTATGTCTGGAGGAATATTCCTCTTTGGAAGAAGAATGATATGCTAAACTAAATCAGAAATATAGACAACTGTCGGATGAAGACTGGACCCATGTAGGAGCAACTGAAGTCAACTAATAAATGAGAAAATGTTCTTGAGGATTCAGAATATGTGAGAAACAATCAAGAAAATGATATTTTGCAGCCATGAACAACAAACCATGAGTGGTAAAAACAGCCCCAAGTGTTAGGAGCAAGTGTCCAGGCGGATGCAGAAAATCTTCCTCTCTACTAGTTCTATGAGGAGTTGAGCATGTGACCAAAGGTAGAGAAGCCCTGGGACTATTGAGAGTGAATGCTTGAGCTCCATAGTCTGATATAGCTTCTAAAATAGCTAATGAATCAAAAAATAAAATATCAGCAACCTCATAAGAGGAAACTAACACCAAATCCCCAGAAGCAATTTTGAGGAAGAATTGCGATACTTGAGTTTTCACACCGGAATTGGTGAGAGCAGCTACAAGCACAACTGAAATCTCTTGGATTTTAAAATATGAACCAAATAATATCAGATAAGAAAGTAAATCAGATCTAAATAGGTTCACAACAGATCCAAAACTGTGAAATGAAATGAAATCCCCAGCAGTAGTTTTGTAGGAGACTTGCGGTACTTGTTTCTTCACATCATTGATGAGAACAACTACAAGCAGTACTGAAAGATTATGAATTTGAAATATTAAACCAAGAAATATCAGATCAGATCTAAATAAGATCATATTAGATCCAATAAGGTTAATATCAGATCCAAATAAATGGTCAATCGAGACGATGGATGCACAGCTTTCTTCTTCTTCAAAATTCTGAATTTTGGTGCATGCAATCCTACAGGAATTTGCTAGAAGATCTAGATCAAGGGGAGTGAATGGATCACTCTGGTAATCTGATATTTATTCCAAGGTATTACATGTTTGCACACGAGCAACAACATTAGAGGGAGAAAAAACAAATTTCTCTTCACTTTCGGAAGCAATTACTGGAAAATTTTGCACATAATTCAAAGGAAAATCACTGGTGAATGTTTGCATGCAAGTGCGGCAGTATTTTTATTCAATATCAGAGATTCGAACATCTTCTTCTGTTTCAGCCATATTAGGAGATGAGATATTAGAGATCTCATAAACTTTTGGAGAATCAGGACAAGGAGTCATTGCAAGGAGATTGTCTTCAATTCGAATTAACTGTGTAGAAGCTTCCGCTTCTTCTTCATCTTGAACAACTTCATCAGAGAGAGTGGAGGCCGATATTTTTGGATCGGGGATGCTTATGGTGCTGGATGTGCTCTCCAAAGTTCTATTATGATCCTCATCAATCATTCCAAAGGTTCTGTCCAATATTTTCTAGAGATCCTTTGGGTTTTAACAGATCTTTTGAGGTAGCGCATGCTAGGAGAAATGGCCATACACATTGTTCCATAAGCTGCATCACATTCATTTAGCTAGTAATCATTTCTCTCAAAGGACTCTTCACCAATTCCAATAGACACCTCATATAGATCTTGTCTCTTCAGAGATGCAATCATCTTCATCTTTCATTCTGAATAGTTTGTTAATAGGGTGAGAAGAGGAACCGATGAATCCAGAATTGATGAAGCCATTCGAAGTTGTACCTGCAAAAAACACAAAAGGAGCACCGTAAGGTCGACAGCCTGCACATTTCAGGTTTTCATGACAACTAGCATAGTTGATCAAGCAAGCTTGATCAACAATTCCTTAACTTGGGGTATTAAGTGGTAAACCTTTTGGTTCTGGTGTAGAGCTGGAAGGAGCAATTTTACTCAAAAATGATCCAGTAGGAGATCTGAGGAGGAGAAGTGCCTTGTCCGCTGAGGCTCTAATACCATATTAAATTGAGCACATAGATATCTGGACAAACACACAACTCACATGGTAGATCACACAATTTACTCAGTTGTTGAAGAATGAAACAGTGCAAAAATGGCTCGGAGCTATGAATGTTTTTCATTAATCAAAGAGTAATTAGATAATAATTACAATGAAGTACAATGGCTTAAATAGCCACATGAAATTTGAATCCACATGAATAAATTTGAATTGATTAGACTCTACTTGACTGTAGGTAACTAAGACCTTGTCTAAATCACTGTTGGAGGACTCAATAGTTAACTGACCTTGTCTAAACCATTATCGGAGTTCAACGGAGTTCTAAAACACAACTCAAGTGTCTACTTCAGTGTTGACCGAGGCTAACTGACTGTGGTAGGTGAGAAATGTGCATCTTCTGTATGCAACCATGCAAACCTAGCGCTAACTGAATGTAGAGGACTAGAACTGAATGTAACTGACTCCTAACTCAGCTTGACTAGTCACCAACTCAACTCAACTGACCTTGGTTGGTATCGGCACTCCCAATGGCTCCTAAGTTGTAGGGATTGGTCTAGGAGGCTCCTAAACTGATGCATGCAAGTGCAATCGGTGGCAGTAGGCCTCAATTAGTGTTCCCCACACTTTAGTAACTGGAACATGTGCCCCAATTAGGCCAAGTGGACCCAATGGTACTAGTGACTAAAAATAGACTGGGTGGACTCCCGATTTAGACATGACTCCTAATTTAGACATATGACCAAATTGGACAAGGGAGGATTAATAATCCTAACAGATTCTACCTGCTTAATTAGAGGGGGGGATTTTTTCCCATGTGGTTTTTTCCCTAGCTCCATGTATTGAGCAGTTACTTTACTTTAATTGATGTAATGGGTGACCTATGGTCTTAGTTACCAGGGCCCACAGATTTTCCAAGTTAGCATTCAGGGGGGGTGTTAGGATTATTAATCCTCCCTTGTTCAATTTGGTCATATGTCTAAATCAGGAGTCCATCCAGTCTATTTTTAGTCACTAGCACCATTCGGTCCACTTGACCTAATTCGGGCACATATTCCAGTTACTAAGTGTGGGGAACACTAATTGAAGCCTACTTCCATTGATTGCACTTGCATGCATCAGTTTAGGAGCCTCCTAGATCAATTCCTACAATTTAGGAGCCACTGGATTGCCGATACCAACCTTCATTAGTTGAGTTCAGGTAGTGACTAGTCAAACTGAGTTAGGAGTTAGTTACATTCAGTTCTAGTCCTCTACATTTAGTTAGCGCTAGTTTTGCATGGCTGCATGCAGGAGATGCACATTTCTTACCTACCACAGTCAGTTAGCCTCAGTTAACACTGAATTAGACACTTGAGTTGTGTTTTAGAACTTCGTTGAACTCTGGTAATGGTTTAGACAAGGTTAGTTAACTATTGAGTCCTCCGATAATGATCTAGACAAGGTCTTGGTTACCTACAGTCAAGTAGAGTCTAATCAATTCAAATTTCCTCATGTGTATTCGAATTGCTTGTGGATATTTAAGCCATTGTACTTCATTGTAATTATTATCTAATTACTCTTTGATTAATGAAAAGCATTCACAACTGCAAGCCATTTTTGCACTATTTCATTCTTTAATAACTGAGTAAATTGTGTGATCTATCCTGTGAGTTGTGTGTTTGTACACAGATCTATGTGCTCAATTTAATAATCCCATCATCATAAAACACCTCTCTGGGAGAAGTGGCTCTGGATGGGAGAATGAAACATGTTCATTCTGATATTGGGACCTCGTCCTTCTTCTGTGATCTGGATCTAGAACTTCTTGAGGTTCAATATCAATATCAAGATCATGATTATCTTCTTCCTCATCTTCTGAATATGAAACATTAGACAATAAATCTTTATTTGCAAATGCAAATGAAGAGGATATTTAATACCTTCATCTGCTTCGAATGATAGCTGAGATTGTACTGTATCTGAGTATGGCATAAAATGTGAGAATGCAAATGCTTTGGAGGTATGTATTGCAACACCCTTTGCTATAATATGAGATATCTAATATCTCCATTGAGTCTAGACCAAATTCTACTCGCTTTGGTGGGCCATTACGTGTAATCTGATATACAGATAACAAATTTGTTGCAAAAGAGGGAACATAAAGCACATTTTACAACTCTCCGTGCTTGATTTTAATGGAACCTCTCCCTATAGCTGGGATCTGAGAATCATATCCCATATGAATGCTAGGTCCTCCAAAGATATCCATAGAGGTGAAGGATTCTTTGGAGGAAACCATGTGATTGGATGCTCCTGAATCAATCAGACAGGCCTTTGAGCAAGTGAAGCTTGATTTCAAGGCATGAAATCTCTCATGTTCTTTTGTATGGTTTCCAGCTTCATACTTCTTTGCGCTTTGAGGAAGGGTAGTGTTGTTCTGTTCAAGGAGATTAGACAGCTGGTCAATGGTCTTCTTCATGCACTGACTCTCTGGATAAAATCCTCTCATACAGTTGGAGCATTTAGATTTCTAGCTTATTTAGAAACTTGGATTTCTCAACATACTGTTGGGGCTCGAATTCTCTTCCCATTGTCATCCTACGCAAGCCTTTATTGTGCAAAATTATCTGCATATATACCTTCTAATCAATGTAATTGAAGGGTGTAAGGATCCTGGGTGAAAGAGTAGCTGAATTCTCCATTTCACTGGTATGTTGATCAACAATTCTTCAATATCTATGTAGGTACGTGCAAAAATCACTGCAAAAAAACATCAATTCACAAACATTTGTTAGTTCAAACCTATCCACCTATGCATGAGCAGTTTTTACGTTTCCATCAAACTTGGAGAGACTTCTTTGGACTAAATCCAGAGGTAGCAATGCTAAGATTCCAGGAATTATATGGAAACTCAACTGCTTCTCGTTTAAGCATGGAGGTTTGTGAGGTTTGTTGTTGGCCTAAACATAGGCTCTGGTACCATGTTAAATTTTATGAACCATAGATCTAAAATCCAGAATGAGAGCCATCTGAAAAGAAGGATGCAATGTAATTAACAAATCAATATAAACTGAACAATGAATTCATGACAAAAATTCCACATAAATCAAACAAGTATTGCTCAGATTATCATTACATCAATCTTGATTAACATGCCAGTAATAAAATAGTCAAACAATAAGGATAATTTGAATACTATGGATAAGATTTGAATTGACCAACTCAAACTAACTAGTTAGATAACTCAATGTGGAAATCATCAAACTAGAGCTCACTAGTTTAACTCCAGATAACTAATTCAGTTTACAATTGGTTAACTGATGAGGTAGGTGGACAAAAGGTGCCACACTCCCTTAAATCATGCAAATTGGTGCTATGATGACTACTAGTGAACTAAATGGTGGTTATCAGAGCATAACTAATCATAACTAACTACCTACCACAGACAACAGAAGGTAATTGCATGTTGCACTCAGAGAGGGTTCCTATAATATAGGCATTGGCACCAATGGAACCAAAACTTCTATTGGTACCAAAAATAAAAAGTGTAGATGACTCCTGGTCATGTCCCCCCTTACTCTAGTAAACTAAAAAAGACCTCCTAAGCTAGGAAAAATAAACAAATAGACTATGCGGGTAAAGGAAGGATTAATTAATCCTTACACCCCCCTTAATCCTAACTTTGGACAACTTGGGCCCTGGAAACTGGGCCAAAAGTCACCCATACAATCCAAATGAAATAAAATATTGCTTAACAAACAAGGAAAATGGGGAAAATCTCATGTGAACCCCCCCTCCCCCCTCAAAATAAGCAAGAAATCGGGAACAATAAGTCAAGCCTTTACACCAAGAAGGTATCTGAGGTAAGCAAATCTCTTTACAGTGAAGGAATTGGTAAAAATAATTGCAATGTGCTCCTCTGTAGGGCAGTAATGCAATGTGATAGTCTTGTCATGCACTATTTCCCAAATGTAATGCATCTGTACTTCAATATCCTTTGTTCGTTGCTTCTGAATTGGATCACTAGATATCTTTATGGTACTCTAGTTGTCACAATAGATGTCTAATGAAGGTGAAGTGTGAATCCAAAACTATGTCAAGATTCCATGCAACCAAACTACCTGAATAGTTGCATTCACAACCTCCCTATACTATGCTTCTGCTAAAGAGAGTGAAAGAGTTGCTTGCTTCTTGAGGGACCAACAAATTGGCCCAGATCCCAACATAAACACAAAACCGGAAGTGGATTTCCTATCATTTCCATATCCATCCCAGTCTAAATGAGTGTAGCAAATGAGATCTAACTGTGCATCAGCTGTATAATGGATCCCATACTCTCTAGTACCTTGCACGTAGTGCAAGATGCACTTTGCTGCCTTCCAATGCAACTCATGTGGCTCCTACATGCATATGGAAGCAACACTCACAACATAGGATATATCTGGCCTCAAATGTGTAAGGTATAGAAGGTTCCCAATGAGCTACCTAAAAAGAGTGATGTCAACCAATGTGTAGAACTAGGCCTAGCCTAATGCTAGATAGGAAAGGAAAAGGGGTTGCTTTACAGTATTCCACGTGGAATCTTTTAAGTAAATCTGATGAGTATCTAGACTGTGAAATCATGATTCTCGAAGTCTTTTGAATTACTTCGAGACCAATGAATTGTCTCAATAATCCTAGATCTGTCATAGATAATGCTTTACTCAAAGTTGACTTTATGCTTCTCAATCCAGCAGCAGAGGTGCTAGCAATGAGCAAGTCATCCACATATAGGAAAATGAACAATAATGATCCCTCTTTCTGCTACATGTAGACATTGCATTCATATTTGCATCTCTCAAATTTTCGTGACATGGGAAATACATCAATATAGGAATAATGTGGCCTTGGGGCTTCTTTGAGCTCGTACAGATATTTCCTCAGTTTGCATACTAAGGATGAATCCTCAATGCACCCCTTAGGTTGTTTCATGTAGATATCCTCTTTTAGTCACCATGGAGGAAGGAACTCTTCACATCCATGTGATGTACCTCCTACCTCTTTTAAGTTGCAACTGCCAAGACTAGTATGATGGATTCCATTCCTGATACTGGAGCGGATGTCTCATTGTAGTCCAGCCCATGGACTTGTGAGTATCCTTTTTCCACCAACCGATCCTTGTACTTGGTTGTGGTTCCATCAAATGATAGCTTGGTCTTGTAGACCCATTTTTTGTAACGTCCCCGACCCTCCAACTGGCAAAGAGGACGCTACCATGGCCTTAACCATCCGGGCTACCAGCCCCATGAACATGTGCATTCATAAAATGTTGAAATGCTAAAACAAAATGCTTGAACTAGAACATGCATACATGATCATTTTTCATACACAATGGAAGCAACATGCATTCATACAAGCATTCAACATGTTCATCATATTCATTAACAATAATTAAGATTGCAGAAGTAAAATAGACAAAAATTACTTATCTTATAAAGAACTCGTTCTGCAACCAGCTACGTCGTTGCAACGTTCCACCCAACCATAGGCCAGAATGCTCCTTAATATCTCAGCAACGCTGCCACCCTCAAGCTGGGCATGATTTTCCAAGGAATAAGGAACAAGCAGGCTTACACATAGCCAAGGATACACAAACACAGCCAAGCCAACGCAGTTGGGTTTATCAGGCCATCAAGGAGTTGGGAAAGTCTAAATTCTAAGTTGGTGAGCTAATTACAGAGCTAGGAACACCTACACCCAAACTAGCCTGAATCCTAAGACACTCACACACACCCAATACAAGGAATCAGTCCCTTCTCTGCTACACAGTCCCTCAGGCCCTGACTTCCCTTCTAGTGCTATTAAGGGGTTGTGGAGAAGAAAGCCAGCCCTCTAGCTCTATCTGTGTGGTTTCCAAACACACCAAGTTTCTCAAGCAACTCAAGCCCCCATCCTTGCTCCCAACACAGTTCGAAGACCAACCATTGCATGCATGCAATCAATCAGCAGTTACAGCTTAAACAGGGAAAACGACTCCTGATTCGTTCTTGGCCCTATCATGGCCAAAACGAATCCCAAGCGAATTACACCAGTCCCAAAACGTATCAGTAAACACAGCTCATGACATGGGGAAAACAACAGTCCATCCTGGGCAACGAAGCAAGCGAAAAAGACTTACACAGACCACATTGGGGGTGAAAATACAGTCTCCCAACCTGTGCGTGAGGGAAACTTGCACCAGACCCCAAAATACAGAGGGAAAACATATGCACAAACCACAAATCGGTAAGGAAAACTTACACACAGTCCCTGAGTGTAAAAATGGCTCTCCACAGGAAAAATCGTGGGTGACAATGACCGAACGGCCCCCAGCTTGCTGCATTAGTGACAACAATGCAGGACCCAGTGTGTGAGAGAAGATTTACACCAAATCCCCAAATACGGATCGAAACACACCGGATTCCTCTGTGTGGAAAATGTGAATGACAGTGGAGACGACTCCTCTCTCATGGCTGCGTGAGACCAAAACAGGAAAGAAACCTGTGCATGGGAACAATTAGACTACTATCCCTGCGTGAAGATGAACAGACAACAGAGAGAATGCGTAGTAGTGGAGAGAGAATGGGGAGTCCGCTGGAGTGATGGCGGTGGTTGTTTTTCCAAAACGTGAGGGTCAACCTGCTGGTGGAGTGTGCGTGTGGGCAAGGGCTGACAGTTCTGCCACACTCCACTCCCAGCCATAACTGCCTCAACTACCCAACAACATTAAGGTGGTATTTGGATAAGACAAGGAAGGATGACACATGGATTTTTCCCCCATAGCCCAAGGTTTGACAATTCCCCTGCCTTATCCTTGTGAAAATCATGCCCCTTCTCAATTTGGTTGCCGCGAACGTAGTTGGTTGGGTTATTTAATTAGAGATGCATATTTACATGATGAAAAAACCTGATATGTATGCCACATGCCCCGATATACCATCGGTGACAATTTCAACCCAAAACATAGCATAACCAATCAATGGTGGAGCCTTGGCCTTTAGCGCCGCACCATGATTATTTACAATATATACATCATATACATCTAATGCAATGGGGTCAAAACCGGGGTGTTACATTTTCACTAGACTAACTTCCTCCCATGAGGCAAGGTGACAAGCTCCTAATTTTTGTTGTCCTTTAGCGAATCAAATTCCTCATCCATATCTTCTTTCCATCTTGGATCATGGAAAGCATCTTTGAATGATTGAGGATATGATCCCATCATCATGAAACACCTCTCTAGGAGAAGTGGATCTAATTGGGAGAGTGCAACATGTTCGTTCTGATACTAGGACCTCGTTCTTGTTCTGACATCTGGATCTAGATTTTCTTGAGGTTCAATCTCAATATCAAGATCATGTTGATCTTCTTCCTCATCTTCTGAATATGAAACATTAGACAATAAATATTTACCTGCAAATGGAAATGAAGGATATTTAATACATTCAACTGCTTCAAATGATAGCTGAGATTGTACTGGATTTGAGTATGGCATAAAGTGTTAGAATGCATATGCTTTGGAGGCATGGATTGCAAACACCCTTCACTATAATATTCCTGATTGAGATATCTGAGATATCCACTTAGTCAGGACCAAATACTATTCTCTTTGGTGGGGTTGTGTCATCTGATATACAGATGACACATTTGTTGCAAGAGAGGGAACATAGAGCACATTTTGGAACTCTCCATGCCTGATTTTGATGGAACCTCTCCCTACTGCTGGGATCTGAGAATCATCTCCCATATGAATGTTGGTTCCTCTAGAAATATCCAGAGAAGTGACAGATTCTTTGGAGGCAACCATGTGGTTGGATGCTCCTGAATCAATCAGACGGGCCTTTGACTGAGTGAAGCTTGCTTTCAAGGCATGGAAGCTCTCATATTCTTTTGTATGGTTTTCAGATTCATACTTATTTTCGCCTTGAGGAAGGGAAATGTTGTTCCGTTCATAGATATTAGACAGTTGGTCAATGGTCTTATTCATGCACTGAATCTCTGGATGAAATCCTCTCATACAGTTGGAGCATTTAGCTTTCTCAAATTTCTTGTTCTTGTTCTTCTTGGAACTTGGGGCTCCATCAGAAGGGTTTTGCTTCTCCTTGGGATTTGGATCGGCATTTTTGTTCTCCTTCCTTCTTTGTTTGGATTTTGCTTGCACATTCCCAGAGTCTCCATCTAAGAGGGCCTAATTCTTGGAGGCATTGAGCACTCCCATCTGAATCAATTTGTCTTGCTCCTAGATTAATGACTCTGCAAATGCATCTAGAGAAGACATTTTCCAATTTGGGATGGATAATATTTCGGAGTGGAAAGTAGATACAAAGACTGAAAATTATGAGCCAAGCTTACTCATAATTGACAACACAATCTACTCATCCTTCCACTCTATCCCATGTTACTTGCATTGCAAGACTAGGGATTTGTATTTCGAGAAGAATTGTTGAATTGTCTTGAAGTTGCTGGTTTGGAGTGCATTTAGTTCATTCTCCATAATATGGCCTCTTAGTTCATCCTTTTTTCCAAACAAGGGTTTGATCTTGTCCCATACTTCCTTTGGAGTTATAAGTCCCTCAAGGTGGAACAACATATCCTTGGAGATGTGGATGCACATGAAGCCGAAGGCTTCATCTAGGTTATTCAAAAACTTGGATTTCTCAACATACTGATGGGGCTAGAATTCTCTTCCCATTGTCATCCTATACATGCCTTTATTGCGCAAGTCTATCTGCATGTCTTCCCTCTAATCAATGTAATTGAAGGGTGTAAGGATCTTGGGTGAAAGAGCAGTTGAATTCTCCATTTCATTGGTATGATGATCAACAATTCTTCAAGATCTACGTAGGTACTTGGAAAAATCACTGCAAAAAAACGTTAATTCGCAAACATTTGTTAGTTCAAAACTCTCCACCTCGACATGAGCACTTGTTTTGACTCCATCACACATGGAGAGACTTATCTAGATAGAATCCAGAGGGAGCAATGCTAAGATTCCAGGAATTATGTGGAAACTCAACTGCTTCTGGTGCAAGCTTGGAGGTTTGTGAGGTTTGCATCTAGACTGAACATAGGCTCTGATACCATGTTAAATTTTATGAACCATAGATATAAAAGCCATAATGAGAGCTATTTGAAAAGAAGGATGTAGTGGAATTAACAAATTGATGTAAACTGAACAACGGATTCATGACAAATTTTTTACATAAATCAGACAAGTATTGCTCAGATTATCAATACATCAATCTTGATTAACATGGCAGTAATACAATAGTCATACAATAAGGAGAATTTGAATACTGTGGATAAGATTTGAATTCACCAACTCAAACTGAGTGGTTAGCTAACTCAGTGTGGAAATGATCACAGCTGGAGCTCATTAGTTTAACTCCGGATAACTAATTTATTTCACAATCAATTAACTGATGACGTAGGTGGAGAAAATGTGCCACACTCCCTTAAATCATGCAAACTGGTGCTAGGATGATTGGCAGTGAACTAACTGGTGGTTATCGGAGCATAACTGATCATGACTGACTACCTAACACATACAACTGAATGTAACTGCTGGTGGCACTCAAAGAGGGTTCCTATAATACAGGGATTGGCAACAATGGTAGCAATGGAACAAAAACTCAAAAGTGTAGATGACTCTTGGGCATGTCCCCCCTTACTCTAGTAAAGTGGAAAAGACCTCCTAAGCTAGGAAAATTGAACAAATATACTATGTGGGTAAAGGGAGGATTACTTAATCCTAACAGTTTGAAACATACGTAGAGTACAAAAATTATACATAGGTTTTCAATATATATCTCCATAAAAACTATTATACTATTCAACATTATGAAGAAAACCTAGAAAACCCCCATCAAATTACTTTAAAACCCCATTTTTGAAGCACATGTGGTGGATAGGCCATTACAAGTTTATACACACAAGTTTCCTTATGATGCAGGAGCATCCTAGCTTTCAAAGTCATCAAGCTAGTGGAAGACAAAGCTCCAAATGGGGTTCTTGACATTCGAGGATGTAAATAATTATATTTTCTAAGTTGATAAATGAGTTTCTAGAGAGGATGAGTCATAGGTCTTGAAATTTGCCCAAGGAAGGGTTTATATTGTAAAATTATCTTAGTGTAAATTAATAATATAAGGTTTTAGATAAGTTAGTGAAATGTCAAGTGACGAGTGTTAAGAGGATGACAAATAAATTGTAATCAAATTTGACTTAGTAAGCAGATTTCAAATGGTTTTCAATTAGTAAGTCATAGAGTGACTTTAGGATCTGATTATTTTTAAAAGAAAGTTAAAGATTATTAGGGGAGTTAATAGGATCTAAAACAAATAGCAAGTTCATATCATTTGTATAAATCAATCATACGATGCATTGAAAGGACATGGCAAATTACATGTAAATCTATGTTGCACAGAAATGGAACGCGTGAACGTGGGTACGAGTATGGATACGTTTAGAAGTTTCCCCCAAATGTGCAAGAAACGGTAGGTTGTGAACCCCAATAATATATATTAAAAATATATAAAAAATATAAAAATAAAATAAATAAATAAACATGAGAAGAGAATAAAAGAAACATTAACACAAACCAGCGGACTTAACTTATCCCTTGTATTACGGTTGTAACTAGAACCTCTTAGCAGATGTTAATGGTAATAAAATCAAGATTATCATCCGCGTCATTGATTATATAATGTAGACTCTTTCTAAAGTGGGGACTTTTAGAAGTTATAGTCCCTGTATTTATGGCTATATGTACAAAGTAAGTTTTTAGTTTTGTCAGCTATAATTAAAATGTATTAGAATATTATATGTTTACAAGACATTCTATGCTAGGGTATTCACAAAGATGTATAAATATTCAAAATTAAATTATTATAAAATAAAAAATCAACATAATTTTTATTTAAATTTAATATATAAATTTCGTTTTAAAGTAAGATTTAAAACCATTTCCAATTAGTTAAAAGTTTATTTTTATTCATAAAAATAAATAAATAGTAAAATAAATAAACTTATTTTCTTTTATTTAATATATAAAAATCCAAAATAGATTTACATTTATTATTGATTAGCTTTACTGGTGCAATTCAGTAATTCAATATAAAATTCAGAATCAACCATGTATATGTATAGTTGAGAGGAAATAGGAATGTTGTTAACAATCAACATGGTGACCATGAATGAGTGAAAGTTCTCAGTGAAAAAACTCGAGGATCAAAGTTTCATTATATGTTTGTACAGTATTTTATTATGAATGGTAAAGGTGAGTTTCCTGTCATCTATGGTGTTATGATTCTACATTTAGTGTTTTGAATGTATGAGATAGTATGGTTGTTAAATAGACCTATATGATCTTGAATAAGTACAGGGTAATTATGTTATTTGTATGACAATGTGTTAATGAGTGACATGGTTTGAATGCATGTAAGTGAGATCTAAGTACATATCCAAACTGTAAATTCACAGTGACATTGGTGATTTCGAAGGAGGATCCAACAGCGTAACATTCGATCCAGTAGATGCATATTCACCATTTCCCTAGATTGGTATATATATGAACTGGAACGTTTTTCCAACACTCTGTTCTGAGGGCAGAGTGCGATTAGATCACTTGGGCGAAGGAGAAAACTTGTTGGTAGGAGGCTTCAAAGATCGACCCCGGGTAGTTAGAAGGCATTCTCATCAAGTGGAACTAGTAAATTGGTGGTTTTCGTTCAAATTTATGGTCAATTGTGCTCCTGGGGCAACACGACTGTTCCTGCAGCAGAGTGACTGTTCCTGCAACATCGTGACTGTTCTTGTAGAAACGTATTCATTCCTACAACAACAAGGTATCCCGCAACAACATGATTCTTCTTGCAACACCGTGTCTTATGGCCTGCGACGTTTTTGTTTCCTGCGGTTGAAGTTGTTTCCTGTCAATGTGTGAAGACCACATGGATGGCTGAGCACTGGATCAATTCAAAAAAGAGATGTGATAGAAAAATTCATATTGGTAATTGTGCCCTTTGCACAATAGTGGAGAAAGCGTAGATATGTTAATGAACAGAGTGTGTTGGTGAAGAATGCTTAGGATTCGTAAAGGTTGATTGTAATTCAAAGGTTGATTGAACGAAAGATGAATGCGATGAAATCGTGAAGATATAGAAATTGCATGGTGAGGCGATTTTGAACCCTATTAAAAACAACCATTTGGAAACAACATGGAGGTAATTTGTGTTCATTTTATATAAGGTTCAATTTCAATTATAATGTAAAAATATTCAATCCTTTGGACTTGAATTCTGGTGTGAAGCAAACTGAGATGTTAAGGAGCTCTTGAGAAACAATGTTTTTATTTGTGGAGGTTAATAAACATTTCTGTGAGTAATATGAACTATATTGGAATGCATTAGCTTGGGTTGTATGTGTTAAATGAGAATTGTTGATATCATTGTGATAACGTTGGACACATAGAAGATTGTGGTGGTTTGTAATTTGGTGGAGATTTATTTAGTGTGCTAATGGTAAGTGTGCTCAGTTTATTATCATGCACAAGTTATGTAAATGTCTGCAAATGGTATGTTGATGATGTGTGGAGCTGGGTATCGATTGAAAATATAGATCTATAGCATTTCCTTAGTGATGGTGAAGTTAGGAATTTAATAAATCTGAGTATACATATGAGCACATACTTGTGGAAAACTTGTGTTGGATTATTTAACCACCATAAATGCAGATTAATGATTGGGTTTACAATTGAAGAACCATTGAAGAATCTTCAGCAGAGCAGGTTTATGGTTATATGCCTGCACCAAGTGGTATTAAAGTTGGTTACTCTCTTTGGAATCATGTATGTTTCTTTTGGAATTGATTCCTGGAGATGAACATATAAATGCTCTTTGGAATTGAGAACACGGGTATGCTCTTAGGAGAAGAATCAGAGCCCGTAATAAGATCATATTTGGAAAGAATCTGACTAGTAAAATGGTTTTGTATTTTAATTTGATTTGGTCAAAGAATTAATAATTCTAGGTTGAGATATTAAGAGGAAAAGAAGATTAGAACACAGAGATGTTCTTTAAAGGTAATAGAGAAAGTTTTCTACTTTGAAATACAAGTAGAAGTATACTCTTAAATGCAGAAGGAGAGTAGGGTTCTGCAACAGAACCGCCAACAGAGAGTTGCAGTAGTGCATGCCAGAATGAGATCAGACAAGAGTAAAATTGCTATTTTTTATTCATAACTAATTTGAGAAAGAGATTTTTATTACATGTAGCAGTTGAAATGGGAGAAGAGGGACAGTGGACTATAGCTATAGCTAGGAGAGTTGTGATAGAGAATAAATAAAGTTCTCAAAAAGGTGAGCTAAGTAAGTGCAACATCCATAGGATTAAGGAGTGATCAAGGGGGTTCTAGAGGAGAAGAACCTAAGAACACCAAAAGGATAAGCTAAGGAGAAAGCTTGGTGAGATATTGGTTAACAGGTCAATGGAGAAGACTTGTAACATAGGCTTGACTGCAGCTCACAGAGAGAAAGAGGAAGCTCAAAAAGGGAGAATGGAAATGACTATTGATAGTCATCAGAGTGCAAGCCACGTGAGGTCGAGTAATGAAAATTTTGACAGAGAAATAGCTGAGATAAAGGCATGTCTTAATGTGCTAATGGAGCTTCTACAGGAAAATGATGAAAACCAAAGATGAGTTCGGAATGTGAGGAAAAAGGTCAAGTGGCCTAATGTGCATTTTTTTTATGAGGAAATTGATGCACATAATGAATTGCTTCCTTAAGATAGAGGAAAACCTGAAGAAGAAAAGGCACAAGTTTAGTGCTTTGCTAAATGAAGAGAAACTTAGAGCAACTGAATTTAAACAACAATCTTTGGAAGAATAAGTTCACTATTGTGAACCCAAGCAAGGATTAATAGTTGGAGAAGAGAGCGAAGAAGAGGATGATGATGAATATGAGGAAGAAAATAATCCTTTTGAGAGTCTCATGGACTGTATGGGAAGTCCAAATCAGCATGAGAATGTGCTAACAGATGTACCAAATGAGGCTAGAGAGTCTCGTGTTTTTAAGACTGACATTAGTGTATGGTTGCAGGTTTCACAAATGATAAAGCTAGCTTAAAGACAAAGGGAGGCGAAGGAGTGTTTACAAAGCATTAAGGAAAGACAAAACCAAAAATTTAATCTAAAGAAAGATGAGGCAACATTGTGTCATGAAGACATGCAAGATTAAGACCATACACAGTTGACCTATGAACCTATTAGTGCAGAAAGCACGATGAATTTGGCTCATAAAGATAACCAAAAGAAGGACAAATATGAAAAGCAACATTTTAATGAAATTCTTGTGAGGTATGATGAGGAATTAAAATTGTTGGAAAAGTTGCTGCGAAGACCTAAGTCATAAAAGGAGATTCAAACCAGAGAGGAGAAAAGTTCACAATTGCCTAGCAACTTGCATGCATGTATAGGTCATCCTCTTGCAAGGTATGCATGCCTTATAATGCATGTGATTTTCCCTCCTATAGGGTGCAAACAATGTTGTAACCCTATATGGAATATTCATCGAGTCACTTCTAGAAATTTTCCGAAGCATTCAAATAGAGAGGGGTTTCTACAAAGATTTATACAAATTAGAAGACTAAACTAATGGCTCTATATAAGGATACAAACATTTTAAAACAAGAATACTTGGTTTAATAAACATTAGAAAATCAAACCCCAAAGGGAAACATCGAACAAGAAGAAATGTCAAAAAACTTGTCCAATTCATCATATCTTTTATCATATGGTTATATATGTCCTTACTTTGGTTTTCAACACCAAGCTTGCTCCAAGAAATTTAGACAACAATTAGTTTCAATTTCCAGCTTGTCAATTTTATAGGTTGACCTCCTTACCATATCTTACGGGCATTTTTCTTTCCTTGGAACCCTTGAGCTGCAAAGGTTGCATGAAGGTGTGTACAAGCTAGCACTAGTGAAAGGGCTTGGCCACTTCACCAATAGATTGTGCAATCACCAAAGTGTTATGGATTCTCCACTCCCAAACAAAACCTTAAAAGGATTTGCACAATTAAGACCAAACTCCACCATTTCACCATGAAAAGTTTTAACATTAGAGGGGCATAGGGTGCCTATAAATTGAGCACATAGATCTGTAGACAAACACACAACTCACAAAATAGATCACACAATTTACTCAGCAATTGAAGAATGAAACAGTGCAAAAATGGCTTGCAACTGTGAATGCTTTCATTAATCAAAAAAGTAATTAGATAATAATTACAATGAAGTACAATGGCTAAATAGCCACAAGCAATTCGAATCCACATGAGGAAATTTGAATTGATTACGCTCTACTTGACTGTATGTAACTAAGACCTTGTCTAAATCATTATCGAAGGACTCAATGGTTAACTGACCTTGTCTAAATCATCACCGAAGTTCATCGGAGTTCTAAAATACAACTCAAGTGTCTAATTCAGTGTTGACTGAGGATAATTGATTGAGGTAGGTGAGAAATGTGCCTCTCCTGCATGCAGCCATGCAAACCTAGCGCTAACTGAATGTAGAGGACTAGAATTGAATGTAACTGACTCCTAACTTAGCTTGACTAGACACCAACTCAACTCAGCTGACCTTGGTTGGTATCGGCACTCCCAATGGATCCTAAATTGTAGGGATTGGTCTAGGAGGCTCCTAAACTGATGCATGCAAGTGCAATCAGTGGTAGTAAGCTTTAATTAGTGTTCCCCACACTTTAGTAACTGAAACATGTGCCCCAATTAGGCCAAGTGGACCCAATGGTGCTAGTGACTAAAAATAGACTGGATGGACTCCCAATTTAGACATGACTCCTGATTTAGACATATGACCAAATTGGACAAGGGAGGATTAATAATCATAATACCCCCACTGAATGCTAACTTGGACAATCTGTGGGCCCTGGTAACTAAGACCATAGATCACCCATTACATCTACTAAAATAAAGTAACTGCTTAATACAAGGAGCTAGGGCAAAAAGCACATGGGAAAAAAAGCCCCGCCCTCTATCTAAGCAGGTAGAATTAGGATTCAAGTTTGAAAAACTTGAAAATATGTTGTTGCAATCTTCATCTCTGTGAGGTAGCGAAGCAACATGCATGGTGTGTTGTGCACAGGTATTCTGGGGCCTGGCATGTAGACTTCTCCTTCTTCTCCAAAATTGATGATGGAAGGAAGGAGGAATGTAACCTTTGTCTCTTGCTGGATGAAGAGCTGTATGATCACATATATTCTTCTAAATGTAGTGAGACTAAGCCCTTGCCCTATAGCATCTTACATGGAGTCTATTGAATCTCTCCGAAGGAGGTAAGATTGCATGGCATAGCGCAAGGGTCTTTCCTTTCTGAGTGTCAGATGGGTTTCCAGTCATCTTCCTAGCTTCCAGTTTGGAAGTAGGGACTGAATCTAGATTTGAATCACCCTGAATCTCAATCTCATCAATTGGAAAAGATGGATCTGCAATACTGGTAGAAGCTAAAAAAGAAGCAGATGAAATGATTTTACCTTCCCTTGCAAGTGGCTGTTGAGAGTGCACTAGTTCTGAAGGAGGCATGAAATGTGAGAACTCATATGCTTTTGAGGCATGATTTGCAACACCTTTCTCTATGATGTTCTCAGTAGAGATATCTGTGATCTCTACTAAGTTAGGACCAAACATCACTTGCTTTGGAGAGCCAGTATGGGTCATCTGGTAGACAGATAACAGGTTTGAAGCTAGGGAGGGAACGAATAGCACATCTTTGAATCTTCCATGTTCAAGCTTGATATATCCCTTCCCTTTTGTTTGGACTTTACTATTATTTCCCATCTGAATACTAGGGCCATCAAAGGACTAAAAAGAAGAGAATGATTCTCTGGATGCAGCCATATGGTAGCTCCAGAATCAATGAGGAAGACATGTGTTGATGAGCAGGAAGCCTTAAGTGCATGGCCTTTCCTTTGGTATTCTTCATCTTCTTCTTCAGAGTCATCCTTCCTTGCACTAGCAGGTGCAAAAATGTTATGTTTCTTCAAAAGAAGAGCCATTTCATAAAGTTGTCTTCTCATACAGGAGCTTTCTGAATGAAAGCCCCTTCCACAGTAAGAGCAGAGGACCTTGCCTTTGCCATTCTTCTTGCTTCTCTTCGAACTTGAAGGCTCCTTTGACTGTTCTTTCTTCACAAGATACTCATCTCTTTGATTCCCTTTGTGATTCGCTAACTTATCTCCTCTTGCAACTAGAGCTTGATCTTTGGGAGATCGAATGATCCCCATTTGGATCAATTTATCACTCTCAAAAGTGAGAGATTGGATGAAGGCATCAAGAGTGGGCATCTTCCAATTTGGAGTGGTGAGCTTTACTGTTTAGAAGGTTGATACAAAGAATGAGTAGTCTGCATTGAGCTTTGTGAGAATGGGAAGGATGAGCTGATCTTCATCCTTCTCCACTTTGCATTGCTTCAACTGATATATCAGGTTCTTGAACTTTGCGAAGAATTTATTCAGTGATTCGAAGTTGGATGGATTAAGAGTGATCAGATCATTTTCTAGTTGATGGGCCCTCATCTCATCCTACTCATCAAATAAGGAGGCAAGCTTGTCCCAAATCTCCTTGGGAGTCTTCAATCCTTGGATGTGGAATCGAATATTTCGAGAAACTGAGGAGAATAAGTATCCATGAGCTTCGTCAAGCCTGTTCCAGTACTTTTCTTTGTCATGATTTAAAACTGGCACTGGCTCTGTTTCTTCTGTGAGTCTGAAGAGCTTCTTGGTGCAGAGGAATACCTCCATATCTTCCTTCCACTGGTGATAGTTGAAGGGAGTGAGAGGCTCTACTGAATGAGCCATTTTGAATGCAGTAAGGAGGATTGAGTTGCTGTAGCGAATGCAGTGAGAAGAAAGGGCTTCTTGTAGTGAATGCTGTGAGAAGGGCTGATAACCTGTCACACAATCAAACATACAAAGTAAGGTCGATAGTCTGCACTTTTGGAATTTCCTTCACACCCAGCATAGTTGATCAAGCAATCTTGATCAACAATTTCCTAACTTGGGATATTAAGTGGTAAATTCTCCACTTCTGGTGCAATACTGGAAGGAGCAATTTTGTTAAAAAAAAATGATCCAGCTGGAGATCTGAGGAGGATAGGTGCCTTGTCTGCCGAGGCTCTGATACCATATAAATTGAGCACATAGATCTGTAGACAAACACACAACTCACAAAATAGATCACATAATTTACTCAGCAATTGAAGAATGAAACAGTGCAAAAATGGCTTGCAATTGTGAATTCTTTCATTAATAAAAAAAGTAATTAGATAATAATTACAATGAAGTACAATGGCTAAATAGCCACAGGCAATTCGAATCCACATGAGGAAATTCGAATTGATTACACTCTACTTGACTATAGGTAACTAAGACCTTGTCTAAATCATTATCGGAGGACTCAATGGTTAACTGACCTTGTCTAAATCATCATCGAAGTTCATCGGAGTTCTAAAACACAACTCAAGTGTCTAATTCAGTGTTGACTGAGGTTAACTGAATGAGGTAGGTGAGAAATGCGCCTCTCCTGCATATATCCATGCAAACCTAGCGCTAACTGAATGTAGAGGACTAGAACTGAATGTAACTGACTCATAACTTAGCTTGACTAGACACCAACTCAACTCAACTGACCTTGGTTGGTATCAACACTCCCAGTGGCTCCTAAATTGTAAGGATTGGTCTAGGAGGCTCCTAAACTGATGCATGCAAGTGCAATTAGTGGCAGTAAGCCTCAATTAGTGTTCCCCACACTTTAGTAACTGAAACATGTGCCCCAATTAGGCCAAGTGCACCCAATGGTGCTAGTGACTAAAAATAGATTGGATGGACTCCCGATTTAGGCATGACTCCTGATTTAGACATATGACCAAATTGGACAAGGGAGGATTAATAATCCTAATAGTTCCATCCATGCCCCCCCTCTTTTTATAGTGATTTTTACAAACTACCACATACTTTTCATGCGAAATTATTGATTCTTAATTCATTAATATACATATTATTAACACAACTACATGTCTCTTCCATGTATAGTTATAATTTCTAATTAACTTAGATTCATATTATTCACCCAACCCCAACTACCTTTCCTATTTTTACTCATGCGTGTTCACTCTTACATTATTGATGCTCTTTAAATAGAACAAGGGTAGGTTCCATCCTACATCATTATTTAACTCAAGAAGAGGCCGAGTTTGTCTTGAATGATGCCCATAGCAGAGAATGTGGGGGTCATTTTTATGGGTTGGAAACAAGTCATAATATTTTACGTGTTGGTTATTTTTGGCCCACTGTCTTCAAAGATTGCGTGGAAACTGTCAAGCACTTCCATCCATGTCAACGCTTTACCATAAATATGTGAGCACACCCAACTCCTTTACATTTTGTCATTGCAATGGGACCCTTCGCTAAGTGGGGTGTGGACTTTATGACATGCAACCCAACCTCTACTAGGGGGCATAGGCATATCATTGTCGTTGTGGACTACTTTACTAAGTGGGTAGAGGAAATGCTTATTGTGAAGGTGAATGGAGAAACAACATCATATTTCATGTCCTGACCAAATTATTTCTCGATTCAGTATCCCAAAGAAGATTGTCAATGACCATGGTAGTCACTTTCAGAATAACATGATGACCGAATTGGCCACTATGCTTGGGTTTAAACAGGAGAATTCATATTATTATTACCTGTAGGAAAATGGACAAGTAGAAGTGGTAAATAAGACTTTGAAAACCATTTCACAGTGTACGATAAATGCTAATAGGTCAAATTGGCACATCATGTTATACCCAGCTCTTTGGAAATACCGGACTGTTGTCAAGACCGCTACAGGTTTATTTCCCTTCCAACTCGTTCATGGGGTGTAAGTAGTCACACCATTGAATGTGAAATCATGTCTTTAAATTTATCCATACAACTCTTACTCGATACTTCTGCTTTGGAATAATGTTTTCTTCATCTTGAACATCTTGATGAACAACGTCATGATGTGCTTACTACAAATGAGGCACATAAGAGATGATTCAAAAATTAGTACGATAAGTCTATCTGACCTAGGGTCTTTGTTGAAGGGGACCTTGTTTTGGTTTATGACCAAGACAAGGAGCCTTTACGGGCAGGAAAGTTTAAGTCTATGTGGCTTAGACCTTTCATAGTATTCAAAGTTTTGAGGAAAGGTGCTTACGAGTTAATTGATTATGAAGGGAACAAGCTGTCGGAGCCTAGAAATGGGATTTACTTGAAAAAGCATTACGCTTAGGTCAAATGTGTTTTCTTGTATTTAACTGTATAGTCTTGTAGATTTTTTCCTTTTCCATGTTTCTTATGTAGTTTTGGTTGTGTTTCGGATTTCAACCAAGTTGTTCATAGGATTTGTTGATGGTGCTAGTCATCATACTCCTAATCTTGCTTTAGCTTCTTGGGTGATCTATACACCTACAAGTCAGCTAGCTTCATTAGGAGGTGCTTACTTAGGCCCTGCTACCAATAACATGGTTGAGTATAGGGCTGTTATTGAGCTACTCAGAGATGATTTCCTTCATGGCACTTTGTGTATTGAGGTTAGACTCGATTCCCAGTTAGTCATGTCTCAACTTATTGATGAGTATCGAGTTATAGATCCTTCTTTTCTACGTCAATTTTTGAAAATAAGGTTACTTGAAAGACATTTTAATTTCATTATTTATAAGCATAGTTCAAGAAATCAAAATCATATAACTGATGCTTATGCAAATTATATCCTTGATTGGCATTTGTATCATACACCTTAAAGTAAATAATCACAAACACATAAGCCTAACACATGTAAATATAAACCGTCTTATGTATATATAAATAAGTCCAAAAATATTACACGAGTTTGAGTCTCCATATCCGGTCAATAATACATATCAAAATACAAAATTGGGCTCATAATCCCCATAAGATGCATATATCCCTATGGAGAGGTTGGAGCCTCGACTGCCTCGGCTATGACCTACCTATATCATATGATGCACCTAGCTGCTCTACGGAGCAATCTAAGCCATGCAAGGGGCACCCCTACTACATGCTCCTGCATATCTATCAATATCCTATCCATCCAAAGTGTAGGTATATCATGTGTTAGGTGAGTCATCTTTCCCTCAATCGTCATGAGCATGGAATCCGCTCCCCTAGCCTCGGTCGGAGGTACAAATACCCTCGGTTGGCCTACTGGCCGCACTGGTTTGATATCTGCATCCAACATTTTTATTAGACTTAGATTCACCAAAATACATATGTGTATATATTTACAAACAAAAACCATATAAATTTCATATCACAAAAAACAAAAACATACCAATATCTCCCCAAACTCCCCATGGAGGAAGCATGAGCTCGAGGTCACCGACAAAGTCTAATCCTGCATAAGGAAACTGGTCTATGGCAGGCACTTGTTGACTCCACCATGAGTGGAAGTCATCATTAAAAGAATTTCTAGTGTCACCACTTCCTTGTCTCATGAACACTTCACTCCATTGAACCAGTCTTGGCTCGCGAGAGTGGACAAGCAGTAAAGTCACTCTTAGACGCAAGCAAGGAATCCTCTCAAAGAAGAATGATGTCAAAATAATACCATACCCGAAGTTCTTCTTTTTACTTGTTTTTCACTCGGTGAGTTGGTGTTTCACATTCACCAACATCTTGGTACACCAATAAAAAACCACATTGTGAAGGCAATCCACACCTAGATGCATGTAGTTTCGGGTAGCTAAGTGAAGTGTGGCTACTCCTTCTACTCGATTAATGGTGGTAACAATCACTTTCAATGGAAAATTTGTGATTTTCCCTCAGGGCAATTTGGCTTCTGGTTTTTTGGGCACCTAGTACACAATATGTGTTGATATAGTCTTGAATTGAAAGAGATCCAACTCCATGAAATGAACCTTCAAGGTTCACAACCACTCCACGATGTGATAATATTGTAATGAAGTATATCATACCTCGTGATCTCAAGTGTCTCACCTTGAAGGTTGAAAACCCCTTGTTCTAGATCCCAACATTCTACCAAATTCTCAAAGATCCTTGGTTGATCCCTCATGTTGAAAGTTCAAAAGAATTTTAACAATCCACACCAATGCAAATCATTAAGAGTTAGAGGACCTCACATAGCATCTTTGTCCATGTCCTTATGTTCCCTCTTTCTCCAAGCAATCACCATATTTGCAATGTAATGAGTATTTTTCATGAGCATTGAGTTTAAAAATTGAAATTGTGTGAAATGTGTGTGTGGGTTACCTCAATCACATCCCACACGCAGGTGAAAAACATTGCATTAGTGTGTTTTTTGCATACACGCCAGTGCAGAGGTCTTCCACTTGCGTGTACACCCTTTTAAATTTAAATGAAGAAGAAGAAGAAGTTATTTTAACGTCCACGAGGCTAAAAATAGCCTATGGGACAGATTGTCTTGTCTGCTGATTTTGCATTTTGCATTTAAATGAAACTTAAAAACTCAAAACTCCACTGAAAATCAAAATATGTAAATTAAAGAGCAAGGAGAGATTACATACTTGCAACTTGCAGATTTGAAAATGTTCCACTGGAACGCTCACAATCAACGGTCAAATATTTAGGGCTCTTTGCTCTCCACTCTGGTTAAATTGCAAGTGACTTATTATTTTTACCTTTTCACTATTTGTACCCACTTTCGATATAGTTTAATGTATTTTATATCATATTTTTTTATGATGACTAATATTGAAGGTTTCTTCACTATTTCATGCAAACAAAGTGGTATTGTAACTTTTTGTTCACACTCATGGTCGAAAAGGTTTGTATATTATACTTCGGTTAGGTTAATGTCACTTTCACACATTGCATTTATACATTACCACATTTTACGTCATAGGACCTATTTTTCTCCATGCACTGCGACATTAAGTCTCGTTATGTCCTTGTATTGTTGTTGTTTCTCCATGGATAGTGCTTTCCCCACATGGGATAACCTAGTCAGCCTATTTTTATCATTTAGGTACCCATGTTTTTATCATTTAGGTACCCATGTTGCAAGTTGTTAGGTTTGGGAGCTTTGCTAATGATTTGAAACAAAGAACCACATATTCTTCCTTCTTATTTGTTGACCACCCTTGTATAAAGCTCCCGTCACATGCAGTTATCTTTATGCTCTTATTCAAATCCTTAAAATTGACAAGATTGTTGAGTTACCTTGTTCACTTCAAACTAGTTAAAGGACTTGAAGGAACATCCACATTGGTATAAGTTTAACCCCTTTCTAGACCATGTGGATTACTTACAAAAAATGAATACTCTAGTCCACTGTGGCTAGAAGAATTCTCCTTGGTTTTGGTTAATCTCTTTTTCGGCCTTGGGGACTAAATTTACGAAAAAGGAGCCTCATTGAGCTTACTTTTTCTTTTCCATGCTCTGGTTTAAACATGAAAAAGATTTTGAGCACTTTTTATGTTGTTCTCCTGCTCATTAAACCCTTAGTAAAATAACGTAGAGTTTACTGTTTGTTTCCCCATACTCGCAAATCAATGGAACAACACGAGTTATCTTGCTTTCCTTCACACTCGTTAAACTCTTTAAGCTTTTTTCTTGTTATCGAATGAGCTTCTGTCTGGTGATAGTTTACCCATTTTTGGGACCTAGAAGACTAACTACGAAAAATGAATACATTAATTCTTCTGAGCTAAGAGAGTTCTTCATTGTATTGTTTTATACCTTTTCAGACTTTGGAGACTAACCTTACGAAAAAAGAATCCCCCTTGAGTCTTCTTTGGTGCTTTCAAACTCTAAAAACATGAAAACATCGACGAGCATTCACTAATTCGGGCTCGTAAAATCCGTAGATCAGTGCATTATCAAGCATTCTTCTCTCTCTTCTTCGACCTTGTAAAAAATTAAGAAGGTCTCAAGTTTGATTTCTTGGACTCGTTAAAATTTTACAAGAAATATACTTTAAAAAGGAGAAAGGGAAGGGAATGATCTCAGCTTTTTGTTGAAAATATGGGAGTAAGTCCAAATATTCCTTAAACAAAGCACCAGTTTTCAGTCTCTCAACAGTTGGGTTCTATTTTTGGCCTTAGGATAAAAGTAATATTAGAGTTTTACTCCTTCGGTTGGTTACTCTTCCAACTATATGGATAATCTGTCGATATATCCTATATTGTAGATTTTGTTATTAGTCCCTTTATGTCCAAAGCTACCTCAGTTACTCTTGTGTCGTGCTCATTGTTCAAGGATATCACCTGTGTCGACCATTATGTAATTTTCCTTGACTCCTTATGTCAACCATCCCTGACATCAATATGCACTCAGTCATATTTCATATCAATCCAGTCTCCTAGTTTTCCTCGTGTGAGATGATGTAAGATTCATCAATGACTTCCTTCTCATGGTTCTCTTCGCATCGACTTAACCTCATCTTTCTATGGGAAGAAGACGTAGAGTTTCGTATAGTATCTTGAGATTTGTGGCCAACAGTAGAATAGTATCTCGTTGTTCAGTTATGAGAATACCTTAATGTCTATTACTTGATAGACTCTTCAAGTGTTTGGCTTCAACACCTCTTATTCACACTTGTAAGAATGTACTAGGTATCTTGGGTCCCATTTTGATTATTGGCAGGTTCCCTCGCGTTTCTTAACAATTTACCATATTGACCAGTAATCAAGCGGTGTCCTCCTTGTTCGACTTAGCTCCTTTATTCACATGGTTAGGATTCGTATATTTGAGATGGTTTGGATGAAGATCTTGGGCTATTTCTTTGTTATATCCTGAGTTGCGCAAGACCATGCCCTATTTTGTGACATACCTCCACTATGAAGATCCACAATGTATATTCATGGCCATGATGCCTACTTCAGACTATGTATATTTATGAAAATGATCTACATTGTATTGATGATCACGTTCCGTCCTCTTGAACATGGAACTCTATCAAGGATGATATTGTAAAATGACCTTTTGTTTTGTTTTAGGTACCTTCTTGTGACTTTTGTTCCTGAGTTTCTGTGCTCCTCTATTTTGGTATTTTATAATGTATTTCGGCCATCATTTTCCCTTTCTGAACTCATACATTATGGGGCATCTATTATCCACCAAATTGGCACTTCTCCATCCGAGTGATGATGTTGAGCCTGTCATTCACACGGAAGGACGTTATGGATATAAGAGTTTGGATTTGGTATTAATGTTCAAGGCCCAGACTACTCCTTGGTTTCTCCAGTAAATGTTTCTAAATGTCATGACTCGTTAGCTTAGGGCATACATAATGATCCAAATTCGACAACTTGTGTTCCACATGCTTGTTGACCCTTTTCCACTAGTGTTTTCTCTAAAATGTTGCACACGTGGGTTGCTTCAAGGTAACTAGCATCCCACACGCTAGTTGCTTCCTTTCCACTAGTGTGTCCCTACAAAGGCTATTAAAAAATAAAAAGAGATTAAATAAATGATAGTTGAGGTCGCTCTCATAACTTCCTTACCTTCCCCAACTGCTCTACCCTCAAAACTAGTCCTCTCGTCCTTGTGATAAATGCAAGGGAGAAGCCATGAGGAGTGAGGAGAACACTCATCTTAATGTTTTGTTGGAGAAATTTTGCTAGAATAAGGAGAAAAGAGACCCAAATCAGAGTTTCAAGGAGTGTCTAATCAGGCCGAGGTAATATATGTATTTGCTACAATTACTTTGATAATAAAAGAGAACTTTTCTTCCCAAAGTTATTTGTATATTTGAGCATGTACGGATGGTCTTCATGAGAATTGATTTATATGTCTAATATTCATTTATTTGCCTAGTTTTTTTAATCATTTGTGAGATATTTAATAGTATTAAGAAATCATAAATGCATTAAAACCAGCGTAGATCCAAATCCTAGGCTCTATCAAGTGTCGAGAGGGATCAAATCTCTCAGAGGTGCAAACCTCTTTTTAGGTATTGCACTCAATGAACTATCAACTTTGGTGTGTCCTATATATAGCCATTGATTTGATTCAAACCAAAAGACACATCTTTTATTTAAGGTCCACATATAATATTTTTATTATTAATATTTAATATTATTTATGGCCGACATATAATATTTATTATTATTTTTTATTTTGCCAGGAACGNACCATTTGCAAGGCCCTCCTAAACAATGTACAATAAAACCATGGGTTGTTTAGGAGGCCTTGCACATGGTTTTAAAACCATGTGCAAGGCCCTCCTAAACATTGTACAATAAAACCATGGGTTGTTTAGAAGGCATTGCACACGGTTTTAAAACCATGTGCAAGGCCAACATTTTTTGGGGGATAATTCAATATTTTATTTTTTATTATTTTGTTAGGTAGGAACATTACATCTCCCCCATATTGTGTTTTTTTCCTCACCCACGTATTTTTTACGGATAATTAAGTTTTTACTTTTTTATTGTTTTGTTAGGTAGGAAGATTACACCATCTCCCCCATATTAGGTTGTTTTGCAGGTGGACATTTATTTTGGCCTATAGTTAAATTTTTTATTTTTTATTAATAAAAATAATGTTATGTAACGTTACAAGATCTCTCCATACTAAGCTGTAGAGCGCCTCTTGGCACAATAAAGTAAATTGTCAATTTATCATTTGTGCAATATTTAGTAGTATTAAGAAATTATAAATGCATTAAAATAAAGTAAATTGTCAATGTATCATTTGTGGGATTTTTAGTAGTATTAATAAACCAAAAATACATTAAAATAAAGTAAATTGTCACAAGTTACTCAAATTGGAATTAATCACAAGTTGTACCCGGCAAATTTGATCTATATTCAAAGTTTTTATAATTATCGATGGCTAAGTCTTCTACTATTGGAAAAACAGCTTGCAAAAGTAATTTAATAAAGATTAAAACATGCACGGGGCACTAACATTCACTCAAAACGTTGAAAAGAAACGAAGTCGAACAAAGGATAAAAAATGCACGGGGCACTAACATTGACCCAAAAATTTGGAAAGAAACGAAGCTGAACAAATTAAGAAGAATGGAACTTAATTGGTCTAAGGGAAAGTTTATATGTTTTGTTTTATTTTATTGATAGTTCTATTAATTTGATTTTTTTTTTAACTTTTTATTTTTATTTTTTAATTTCATTGTTTTATAAAATATTTTGATAGTATATTTGGTTAGGATTTCTTTTATGATGACGATGAGGATTTTATTTATTATAAGTTGTTATTTGGTTTAAATTTCTTCAACTGAGTTATATTAATTTAAGTTATTTAATATATGTTTTATTTTGATAGAAATGATTAAATTGTATTAAGATAGTGGTATAACCATAAAAACCAAACCAGATTACAAAATGCCTTGAGAAAGTGGTAATATGAGTTCAGTTTCTTAACATACGCCTTTATGGTAGCGGCAATAAGTTTTCCTTGACTCTAATTACGCCCTTATGGAAGCGGCAAAGTGAGTTTTAATCGTTTTTAAAACCACCTAGCATATTCAGACTTTAACACTTTAACTTTAAGAACAACGATCAACATTTACAGTAAATCATGACAAAAACTAACAGGGAGACTATTAACAAAGTCTAACATATCATAGTTTCCAGAGAACGGACTTTTTAACCACTGACGAAACCCAGCAAACAGAGCAGACAACAGAGCAAAACCGCAGACCAATTCCCACATCTTAATTGATTTTTGTAGCAAAGCGAGGTGAAGAACCTGGCTTGGGAGGAGCTTCTTGCTTGACGAGCTTCAGGGCGAGCTTGTCCACTTTTATTTCCAGTTTCGCAATCAAGCCAATGACAGTGTTCTCATCCTTCCTTACCGCGCGACTGATTTTCTTTTGCAAATACACTATATCTTTGTCCACGTTTTCAAATCACCTGCCTCCTTCTGTATCAATCACTTTGACTTGATCTTGCAGCACCTTGACTTCTCTTTTCAGGTCCCTGATATCCGCCTCAATGAAATTACGGTGGGGAGGACGAGCCAAAGGATTCAGAAGCGGCTTCCATGCTTAGCACCAATGTCTGTTTCCCTTTCACGATACAGCAGCACGGTTTCAACTCTTCCAAGATATTGAACATGCTATCACTCGGCAAAATTTTGGTGCCTCCTGCCCTGCCTCTCCGCAATTTAAAATCGTTGCAACTCAGGGATGCAACGATCATAATAATTAAACCCTGCGTGGGAGCCATTAAACCAGGCGATACCTCACTCCATTCACCCTGCGTCGATGAGACAAGCAAAAAATTCACACCTGGTGAGGGGACTTCACCGTATCCCACATTAATACCAAACCTACCATCCAACGTGTGACCACGTGCCTTCTCAGCTCCACCTGCCCTGAAAACCAGAGTATGTGCGTCGAGGACCCGGGAGAGGAGGGTCCGTGGGGGATTAGGCTCCACAAACTTAGCCCTGGTCCTATAGAGGAACACAAAGGCTATTAATCCCATTAATTATTAATGTTCCTAAACCTAGAGTGGATCCCAAATTCCCTGCTAGGCCAACTTCTTTATTATTCCGCCTCAAAACATGAAAGAACTCGATTTTAAGGAAAGAGAGTGATAGAATCTTGATTTTTTTATTATTAGGTGCTTGAGATGCATTTGGTCAGGTAGAGAGTTCTCGTCCATGGCTTGAATAATTATTCTTGAGTCTCCTAGAACAATGAACTCGATGATTCCTTGATTCTTGGCAATCCGGAGTCCTTGCCAGAGAGCCAGGGCCTCGGCCATATTGTTAGTTTTCGAGCCTAGTCCCCAGGAAAAATTGGTTTCTAATTGTCCTTTTGGAGTGAATATAACCCCCCCCCCTCCCCCCTACCACCCTAGGATTTCCTTTAGAAGCTCCGTCTGTGAACATGACCATCATACTCAAATGTCTTAGCCAAGAATTGAGGTCCTTTTTCTCCATCCTAATTTCTTAAGAGTTCCCCTCCTTGGGGTTAGGGATGGCCAAAGGGAGATTAGGGGACAAGCTATGAAGCCAAGATCCATCAGATGGGGTAAGGGAGTCAGAATCACTCAAGAGGTGAGAAAGGAAATTGCCTAGAAGGCCATGAACTTTTGCAGCAACTTGAGCGGATTTCCCCACTTTTCCTCTGAAAATTCTAGTATTTCTTTCCAACCAAATATTCCATATAATGACCTTTGGAAAATCCATCCAACATGATTTGGATATTCTAGACTTGATACTGAAGGGAGCTTTGGAGGCCCAATTAGGAAAAAGAGAGGGGAGGCTACCCAGGGGAAGCTCAGACTTCTTAGGGAGGGACGCTTTCCAGACTTCTCTAGTAAATTGACAGGAAATGAGAATATGGTATGCAGTTTCTTCATTATTGAGGCAGAAAGGACATCTCGTTGGGCCTTCCCAACCTTTTTTCCTTAGATTATCCCCAGTTAGAATTTTATTCTGGGTAGCCGTCCACATGAAGAAGTCAATTTTTGGGAGGCTTTTAACAGCCTAGATACTTTTCCAAATGGCAGGATTCTCTGTATTCCTGGGATTCGAAAGCAACTTGTATCCTACAGAGGTAGAATAACAACCAAAGTTGTCCCCCCAACCTCTTGAATCTTTATCTTTTCTGGACTCTAGGAACTTCCCTTTTAGATTGATTAGGAGCTGCTCCTTAAGACTTTCCAGCTGAATTGGGCAAGGCATATCCCAGCTCTTCCATGAGTAATCCAATTCCAATCTGAAATATCCCACATGGTAACCAGGTTCCTTCTTTGCATGTCATCTTTTAAGTTCTCCATACGGGGGATCGTCCATGATCGAGTGCTCCCAAACCTTTTGTATGCTTTCCATTTCCAGGAATCCACGTGATCTTTGAAGAGAAAAAGGGAAGAGCTTCAACAGGATTGGGATAATGGCAAACCCCTTTCTCACCCTAGGGGGGCTGTTAAGACACCTTGGGCGACTATCAGAAAAATATTTTTTCCAAAGGGCCACTTTACACCACGACAACTTATCCGAAATAATGTTCAAGATAATTTTTGCTCCGAGCACTACATTTTGTAGAGCTAACTTCCTGATTTGTAAACCACCTTGCATCAAGGGCTTAGCAACTTTTTCCCAGCTAACCAGGGGGAGTTTCTTCTCATTATATTTCCCACCTTTCTAGAGAAAGTTTTTGAGCATAGACTCAATAGCCAAAACGCCTTTTGGAGCAAGCATAATGGAGCACTGATATATGGGAATACTAGATAACACTGCTTTTATAAGGACTACCTTCCCAACTGGGTTTAGCCAATTTGCACCCCAAGTACTTATCCTATTTTTTATTTTGTCAATTATAGGGAGCTAAGAAGAGGATTTCGGTGCGGCTTTGAAAATAGGGACTCCAAGATACTTGAAATCATCCCATTGGGTTTTGCCTTCGATACCCAGGATTCTGCTAATGTCCACCATTTCTCTAGAATTGCAATTCGAGCTTAGAATTTGACTTTTTCTGTAATTGATGAGACTAGCCGAAGCTTCTTGGTAAATATCTAGCTCTCTTTTAAAAATCCTGGCCGAGACCACACTCGCACCTCCCAGGAGAATAGTATCATCAACAAACTGGGCTTGGTTCACATATTTGACACCTCTGGCAATGCGAAGCCCTAACAATTCATTATTAAGTTGGCAGTGATTGATCTGAAAACTGAGAACAGAGGCTTGAATAGCATAGAGAAGGGGAGAAAGAGGGAAACCTTGATGAAGGCCCCTAGAAGCCTGAAAGAAGTTAGCGGCACACCCGTTCACCAGGGGGGAAATCCAAGGAAGTTTGATACAGGCTTGGATCCAACTAATGAATCCTGGATCAAAGCCAAAACGATGCATAACTTGGAAGAGAAAGTCATATCTAACTCTATAAAAGGCATTAGCTAAGTCAAGTTTTATAACCATACCTTTTTCCCGGTGCTTGAAGCTAGAGTGGATTGCTTCCTGGACAAGAATGATATTATCAGCGATCTGCCTCCCTTTGACAAATCCTCCTTGATTGTCTGGGATGATGGAGGGAAGCACCTCTTTGATCCTATTGGTGATGAATTTGGTGATGATTTTATAACCAATATTACATAACGAGATAAACCTGAACCTATCAAAAGAAGTAACTCCTTTTTCTTTGGGGATGAGGGGTAAGAAGGTCGAGTTAGTGCTCCCTCCAATTTTGGCATAGGACTGAGACTTGAGGACCATTTTAACTAGATCATGTTTGATAATTTTCCAGTACACTTGGAGAAATGTGGCTGTGAACCCATCTGGGCCTCACGCCTTGTCTGGTTCTATAGTTTCCAGAGCTTGCTTCACTTCTTTCTTTGAGACTTGGAACGTAAGTTTTCTATTAGTAGATCGGCGGATCAACAAGGGAACCAAGTCAAGGATGGGGGAAAGGGGGGGGACGAGGATCCTCTTCGACGTAAACCTTTTGGAAATGATCATGCACTTCCTTTTTAATTTCTTCAAACTCCTGGATTGTTTGGCCCTGACGCTGGATCTCCTTTACGGCTTTGAAGTTTTTCCGACCTTTTGCTTGCTTGTGGAAGAAAGTAGAGTTTTTGTCTCCATCTTTTAGCTAAAGACATCTAGATTTCTGTCTAAGATTTTATTCCTTGTTTTGACAAGCAGTCTGAAGGACACGATGAAGATTGGCTTCTTTTTCAAGACTGGCGTAATCCATCATCTGATCTTCTTGCCATCTTTAGTGATTTTCCAAATTTTGTTGAGCTTCTATCCTTTGGGAAGTTGGGGATTTTAAGGACTTAGCCCAAGCCTTGAGTGCTCTTTTAAGTCTTCGAAGATTCTCTTCCTAGATAAAAAAGGGGGATCTAGAAACCGGGACATCCCAGACCGATTTGACTAGATCCAAAAAACCATCTTTGCCTATCTAGCAAGGGCTGAATCTGAAAGGAATGGGACCCAGGTTTTTTTCTTCGGTCAGATCCAACAGGATCAGCTTATGGTTTGACATGCTGAAGGGTAAGATGGATGAGTCCGATCTGAACCCTAGAACAACAATGGATTGTTGGACTAAAAACCTGTTGTTAGCACTCAGGATGTACCCAGGTTGTAAAAGGTATACCCCAAGGTAATAGCAAAACCACTTTAGGAAGGAACTGGTATTTTCTTCCAGAGAGGGATCTCTCAATAAAGATTTAACAAGACCAGATTTAAAATAACATTCACAGATTTATGTACTTGGCTGAAACAATCACATAACCATTGGGCATGGATTCATATACAAATATAAAAATACCACAAAGACATATACATGATGTTTATCAAAGGCAAGATAATCATATCATCACAGTCATTCAAATTGATTCAGGTGGAACAGAAGAGATGAAGAAACAACCCATTAATACAAAGCATCAACAAGGATGAGTTCTATATCAACTTTAGCAGAGAAAATCATATAATATCTGAAATGATAACCAGAGCATGAACACATGAATTCTGATCATCTAAAGCTATTTTCCAGATATGAGGAAGAAACAAAATGGAGTGTTACACAAGGGAAATACAATCACATAAAGAGGAAGCACAGACTGTAATATCAACAACACATGAATCTTTGACAAAACTCTCATGCATTCACTTTGTCATTCCAAAAACAGATATGTTCTCCAAAATTATTCACCATCCGATGGGTTCCAACCCCCATCTCATAAAAAGATACAAATTTATAGATAAAACAATAAGTCGGCCCCCCAACAGATCAATAACAGAATGATCGGCGTAAATTAGAGTTTGTAACTGAATTCCTACACCACTAGGAAGTTTTTACAACTCCATTCCTAACAGATCACAAAGTACAAATCAACTGGATAACAAAATTTTGCCCAATAGTTCAACGTCTTTGCCCCAACAGTTCCATGTCTCTGCCCCATCAGCTCCATGTCTTTTCCCCATCAGCTCCATGTCTTTGCCCCATCAGCCATTCAGTACCTGACACCTGTTCCTAGGGGGGAAGAATATACTTTGTTTTCCCAAACCGCTCTACAGCTTTCCACTGCTCCGAACTTGGGGTGTCACACTCCATCATCTCCCGAATTGCTACCTCGAGCTCCATAAATGCTTCATAAGATTTCTTGGGTGATCTGGCTCTGATGATTGCGAACTTCTGCAGGATTTCGAAGTCTTCCGTCAACATGTTCACAATGGTTTGTCCTGTCAAGCTCTTCTCCAAGTTATTAAATTTTGAGTGGTCCATGCGAGCCCGGACAAGCAGGTGGTGATAATGTTCCGGCAGGAGCATCCGACCTTCTTCGTCCCAGAAGGACGGCAATCCATCTTCGAACAGCTCTTTAAACTCTTGTTTGAACTTATTGACCTGCACAAGCAATTCTTCTTACTTGTCTTGGACAGTCTTCATTAAATGGTGTTTGTGGATGATCTTCTTCGCCCACAACACTATTGAGATTCTGTCCTTTATGCCCATGTCGTGCAACTTCTGGTATGTCAGTGAATTCAGAAAATTTAATGTGTTTTGATCTGTAGTGAGGGGTCTTTTTGCCATGTGTTCATTTACCAGTTTCAGTTTTTGTTGAGCCGAATCTGTCAGTATACTCAAATCATCAATAAAATTCAGGTAGTGCCCAAATGATATGTTTCGCCCCCTGAAGAGGGCCTTTCCCAATGCATTTTTCTTTTAGCTCATCGAGCTTTTTTCTGTAATTGATTCCTGTCTTGCAAGATCTGTTTTTTGCTTTCACTTACTCTAGCCAATTCAGCTTTCATCTTCTCATTCTCTGCTTTCAAATCTTTGATTGCTTCTTCCTTCAAACTCACCTGGGACATTGGTACTAACAAATCATCAGTAGAGAAATCATCTAAAGGCTTCTGGATATTTACAATAGACAAGTCCTCGCCGGTGGGAGTTTGGATCATCAACTCTTCCATAATCTCCTTCTCTTCATTCTGATCTTTTTTCATCAAGGAGATTTGGGATAACAGTTCCTCCCTTTCGGCTTCCCACTTCTCTTTTTCCTCCTGTAGCTCTCCGACTCTTCCTTTGTATTCCATCATCTCCTGATGGACTTTATCCTTTTCTTCTTGGAGGGCTAGCAACTCAGATGACTGAACATGTTCAGTACCTGGGATCTTCAGTTTCTTCTTCAGGATCTGGAGTGCATTATCCTTTTCGTCTAACAATCTCTTGACTGCCTGTGTACTGTCTGAACTAGCAATGTCTGTCTACATCTTCTTAATCTGAACAACATTTGCTTTATTTTCTACTTTCTCATGTTTCAACTGGATTTCCAATTTGTCTATCAAGATTTGCAATTTATTGATCTTCACCATGGCTTGAAGTAAGTCTGAGTAGATGATATCGCTTGTCTGTTTGTGGAGTTGAATTTTGTCCGGAGTGCTGATTTTGTCTAACCGGAGCTCTATTTCAGACATTTTCCTGTCACTTACCATATCCATTC
>LPNX010310677.1:2377-17233 GCA_001517045.1 Pseudotsuga menziesii | reverse complement strand
AAAAATGAAAGGGCCGACTTTAAATGGAAATTTAATATTCAAAGATTTTTTGAAAGCACCAAAGTGCTCTTCCTCAGACAACAATCTCTGCCTCATGAACTGCAGTGCGAAAATCCTTGGGGTCAAGAAGGATGGTAGCCTATAAGACTGACCAGTAAAGCCATATATTCTTAACACTGTGTGACTTCTGTACAGGAACCAGTCCCCCACCCGATCTTCGGGTGACGACTGCATTATACATCTCATTTCATCCAGGACACGGGGCAGGTCCTCATCAAATAACATCCTGTATATTTCGGACATGATCGAATTGGAAAATTCGACCATGTTGATTTGCTTGGGAAAATCATAAGAACATAGAGCACTTAAGAACTTTAATTCAGTAACATTAGAACATAATAACATGTTAAGCAAGTATGTTTGAAACCTAAAGAACTGGACCTTGGGAAATTCAGTCAACTGGAGGTGGATCGCTTCGGCAAGGTACTCATCTAAATTAAGCATGGGGACTGACTGGGACTCGGGACTTAAAGAATTTATTTTTAACAAGAAACCAAGGATAACATCACCTATATGACAATCGTCATCTATACCTAACACTTGACAGACCAAAGACATTACCAGTTGCACCTCAGTTCTAAAAATGTGCAAGGGGTAAGGTGAGGAAAGGCCCTCAAGGGACTGACCTTCCTTCAGGATACTTGACAGGAATTGAGAGCGACTTTCACTTTCGCAATTTTTGAAAAACTCGGCAAGGACAGATTCATTTACAGACTCACGATTTACAGGGTAGCTTTCGGGCAGACTAAGGTTTTCTCTGACGACCGAAGCATCAATTTTACACAGTATTTTCGACGCGGACCGACTCACAATGATCCTCTGAGAGGGAGAATAGTTCACCGCGCACCATTCGGCAAATTCAAGGAAGTGTAGGGTTTGCTCAAGGGCGAAATGGTACAAAAAAGACTTGCATACATTCAGAACGTCATTCCCCTGTGAAAAATAAGACCACAATTTCTCTTTGCTGCCGGACACGCTCCTTGTGGACAGGAAGGGGTCGCAGACGCCCCTGTGTCTGTCTACTAAAAATTCCTCTGTGTCATCCGCTACCCGACCAGACACACTAACCTCGCTCCTTTGTTCCATTTCTTAATTTATAGTAGTAATTGGATGAAGGAGTTACAGGATTAAAGTCCTACCTGGTTTACTGTGGAGGCGTGTGTTCGGAACGTGCCTGGTACTGACAAATGGAAGCTCCCAAATCGCCAAGTCCTTTTCGCCGGGTCCCGAGTAAATAAAATAATCATTGGAGAGGTCAACCCTGCCTTTATAGGACTACCCAATTTGCCACGTGGACATCATTTATTTCCGCAACCACCACTTATCTCTAACTGTCGTGCACTTCTATTTTCCGGTTTCATCCACGACCATAGATCCGGTTTCTCTTTAATTTCTGGCCTTTGGATCGTGTGCCACGTATCCCGTTCCGCCCAGCGCCTTAGTATTAACCAACGTGCAACTTCGTGCCCCAGAAACGCTCACAACCGTTGCTGTGTCGTACCTTCCACAACCCTCGATCTAATATACCTTTATTGGCGAGCTGTTGGATCACTTTCCGCCTATCAAATTCCGCTGGGCTCCTTCCCTTTATCCAACGTGCAATTTTGGGCTCCGGAATCTTTTTCAGTCGTTGATGTGATCGCCCGGCATTCATCAGCCGTCAGATCTATCGACGTCTACCCAATTCTGCTGGGAGTCTGGGACTTATCTCCCGTGCAATTTCACTCCCCGGAACTTATAATAACCGTTGATCTATCCCGCTTTGATTTCCGTCCGTCAGATGTGTCATCGGATAACAAATTCTGCTGGGCCTTTTGGGCTTATCCACTATGCAGGTTTCGCTTCCGGAATCAATCTCATCCCTCGATATGATCCAACCTTGCCTCTCCGCCGTCGGATTGAGAGAAGGATACGCGATTCCGCCAGACTCTATTTTCTTAACCAACTCGTGCCTTCACAAGGTGGATTTGATGTGAACTGTGGATCTGCCCAGGACCACTTTATAACCTTTGATCTGTGCAGCTGGTTAAAAGATGGAACCTGTCTTATCTTCCTTGCATGTTGCGAAGGGCGGGAGGAATACCAACCATTGATTCTCTTCCTTCCTTCATTGCGGCCTGGGCTCTTTGGCAAATTGATCGATATTTTGACTATCATTCCACCCTTGCACTATATCCTTTAACCAAAGTATTTAAACAACATTACCTTATCTCCACTATGGTCTTATTTCTCCCTTTGTTAAATACAGGTGTTAACAGCTGGCTCCATCTGGGGATGATATCCTCCCTGCGAGGTATCAAAGAACTCGTAGACCAGGTGCCTGTCTTTGATTTTGCATGCTAACTCCCAAAAACCCCTCTTTTGTTTTTTGTAAATATATCACTTTTAGATATTTTTAGAAAATGAATGGTAAGCCTCCTGGATCTTAGGGATTTCACTGCGAGCTTCAAATACATTTGGCTTACCATTGCTATTTATTTGTAAAGAGAAACAAATATATACAATTCTATGATACAAACTTTACCTTCCCCCTCAGGACAGCTAATGCTTCAGATATCTTCCATTTACAGGGTTACTCTCCAGAAGAACCCCGTTTGTGTATTCCAGCAAAAATGCATTATGTCCTCTGTACCCAGCAACAACATAAGGTCCGACCCACATAGGGTCGAACTTCCCATGCTTGTCTTCGTTTGGGAGCATCCCACTACCAGGTCATCAATCTGAAACTGCTCTTCCTTGATCCTTCTGTCAAAAGTATTCTTCATCTTCTCTTGATGAGATTGCACTTTGTCATAAGCTTTACTTCTTCGTTCTTCAAGCTTGATGATCTGATTTATCCTTCGCTGTATGTGATTTGGTTCTTCTTACTGATCCTGGAAATACCTCATAACTGGTACTCCTAATGATGGTGGAAAAATCACTTCGGCCCCATATACCAGCTGGAATGGAGACATGCCGATCGCTCTTTTAGTGCTAATCCGGTTAGCCCATAGAGCATATTTTAGTTTGGTGTGCCAGGACCTCTTATTATCTTCCAACAGTTTTTTGATAATCCTCACCAGGCTTTTATTTGAAGATTCAGCTAGTCCATTTCCTTGAGGATAATAGGCAGTCGAGTGATTGAGGATTATATGATACTTATGACAAAAATTTATCATTTTCCTAGATTTGAAAGCAGCTGCGTTGTCTGTTACTATCCTTTTTGGACACCCGAACCGAGCCAATATATTTTCTTCAAGAAACTCCATGATCACATTCTCAGTGGCCCTCCTGGTAGGAATTGCTTCTATCCATTTAGTAAAATAGTATGTAGCTGTCAAGATCCACCTGTGCTGACCTGATGAGTTGGGGTTTATTTCACCAATAAAATCTAAACCCCATTGCTGGAAAGGAGCCTCAACTGTTATTGGATTCAAAGGGAAAGGCAGTACCTTTCTTTTACCGTCGAAAATCTGGCATTGATGACATTTGCTGGTTTCTTTATATACATCAGAGAATAACGTAGGCCAATAATAACCAGCTCTCAGGATTTTGTTTGCTGTCACCTTCCAAGAATGATGTCCCCCGCAGTCTCCTTTGTGAAATTCCTTGGTAATTTGCTGGGATTCATCCTCCAATAGACAATTTAGTAGAACTCCTCCAGGATCCTTCCAATAAAGATACTTATTTATGATACAGAATTTAGCAGATTTCAACTTTACAGACCTTGCTCTTGATTGTGACTTAATCCTTCTGGTGCTTGCAAATTTCGGAGGACATATACAATACCAGAGTACCATGGAGAGGCCACAAAGTCAGGCATCACTTCGATCTCTAAGTCCAACTGATCAGACTGGTGAGTCAAAAAATTGATCTGTAAAGATTCACAATTTGAGTTTGTCATCATCTTTGCTAACCCTTGTCCTTTGACCAGCTTTGTGGGTTTTATTTCTATATCATATTCCAATAATGTAGCTATCCATCTCACCCTCCTGCCTTCGGGGTCTGGCTGAGTCAAAATTGCTTTTACTGCAGCGGTTGGAACATGTGCAATTACATGGGAATGCAAAACATATATTCTGAAATCCTTTAATGCTTTAATCAGAGCATAGGCCTGCTTTTCCATGATATCATATTTCAACTCCCCATCCCGTAGCATTTTACTGAAAAAGGCTATGGGTTGTTCCAAATTTCCCTCATTTTTCTGTAACAATACAGCTGCTATAGTATGTTCAGAAGCATATGAGAATACCGAAAAATCCTTGGCAAAATCCGGACTTATCAAAACAGGAGCTTCTGAAATTGCTTTCTTGATTTCCCGAAAGGACTCCTTAGCTTGTGTATTCCATTTTATTTCATGACCTTTCTTAAACATATTGGTAATATTCATTAGAATCTCTACGAAGCTTGGTACAAATCTCCTCAAAAAATTTACCTGTCCCAGAAATGATTGTATCTCCTTCTTGCTTCTGGGTTCTCCTACCTTCAGAATTTCACTCACTCTTTCAGGATCAATCTTTATGTCATCTTTGGATATTATATGGCCTAGCAGCTTTCCTTCCTCTAGTGCAAAATTAGACTTCTTAGGGTTCAAAGATATGCCATACTTCCTACACTTCACGAAGACCTTCTCCAGATGATGTAGATGCTCTCTGTCAGACTTTGAGTAGACTGTGATATCATCCATATAGATTACCACGAAACTTCCAATTTCTCCTGCAAAGGCAATGTCCATAGCTCGCTGGAAAGTGGCGCCTGCATTCATCAAACCAAAAGGCATCTTCGCATACATGAAAGTGCCCCAGGGTGTAGTAAAGGCAGTTTTCTCCTGATCTTCTGGCAACACTTTGATCTGATTATACCCTGAAAAACCATCTAGCATCGAAATCCTCTCAGCTCCCACCACTTGCTGCAGTATATGATCCATATTGGGTAGAGGATAGTTGTCTTTCATGGAGACCTTATTCAAATTGCGGAAATCTATGCACAGTCTTATCTCCCCATTCTTCTTTCTGACCGGGACCAAATTTGCAACCCATTTAGAAAATCTGAGTGTTACAATGATCTTAGCATCAAATAGCTTCTTTATTTCCTTCTCAATGACAGGGAGCAGCTTAGGATTGATCCTCCTGAGTTTTTGCTTAAAAGGCTTTTCTCCAGGATTTATAGGAATAGTATGCTGTATGATAGATGTATCATATTCTTTGAGATCTTCATAACTCCAAGCAAACACATCTGTATATTTTTTCATCAACTTTACATACTCCTCTTTCTCCTTTTCCGGCAGCTTCTTGGATAATTTTAGGATTTTAGGATTTTCCTCAGTGCCAATATTTTTGTCTTCAATGGAATCACCAACAGGTTTCACTTTGGGGTTCTTGGCAACATCATTTTGATCAAAGAGCCTTTATAAAGGGATCAGGCCTCTTGGTATGAAATTATTCTTCAGCTGGATGATATCCTTACCTCCCAAGGTCTTCTTTAACTTCTCAGCATCTTCTTCTTCTGTTTCAATTTCTTCATCACCTCCAAGGGCCCTGTCATTATCATTTTCATTGTCAAAATGAGTATTCACAAATTCCCCTGATAACTCTAGGAACCTTCGGATCTGCATATCATCTTCGAACACCTGCCAGTATTTGTAATTGTCAGGGATAGAAGGTCTGTTCAAAATCTCTACCTGGTATTCCTTTTGACTAGTCATTGGGGTCCCAAATTTTCCAGCAGATACTGCTAAGGAATCAGCCACCAAATTTTCAACCTTGGGAACCACTTGAATTGTATGCTCCGTGAAGAAATTGCCAAGCATATCCCATACTTCATTTCTGTAAGCCCTCATCCGAGGATGCTTGGTTTGATAACTCTCATTTACCTGGTTTACCACCAACTCAGAATCTCCCAAGATCCTGACCCTTTGAGCCCCCAGATCTTTCAAAGCATGTAACCCCAATAATAGGGCCTCATACTCTGCTACATTATTTGTGCATTCAAAAAGCAATTTATATGGCAAAGCTTTGAAATCATGGATAGGAGAAATGATATAGACACCGGCCCCAGCACCAACCTTTGCAAAATATCCATCAAAGTACATGATCCATTGGCCTTCTTTTTTCTGCTTTGCTTCTAAAGCCTCCTGTTCCAAAACTTCTTTTTCATCATTTTCTTGAGACTTCTCTTGCAATGTCTTTTCTGCCTCATTTGTGAACAGACTCAAAACCCCCCTTCTTAAGACCATTGTACTGATATAAAAGCTGCAGAGGGTTCTGTTTATCATCCCACCTGTCCAGAAAGGCGTTTTGAAAAGCTTGAAAATTTGCTATAGATCCATTAGGCAAGTCTTTAAACCACTTCTTTGCTTCCCCAGACAAACTTTGGACAAATAACCGCAGTTTGACATCAGGATAGTCAACTTCTTCCAAGTCAATGAAATCTTCAAACTTGGAAACATGTTGTTTTGCGGTTATACCACCTTCCCCATCAAATAAAGAAATCCTCTGAGAATAATTTTGGGGGAGATCATGCAATACAGCCGGCAAACGCAAGGGAGCAAATCTAGCGGCCATTGGTCTGGGTGGGTTCACAGGAACTGCAGTACTTTGAGGATGCTCGGAGGTTGTTGTTTCAGCTTTAGAGGTTTGTTGCACGCCCTTCCAGAGGGAATCTAACAGATAAGACTCTAACCTACTAGGATTAGACTCAGTATTTATGAGGTCGGATTCGGACTTAGCTCTCAACTTACAAGGAATGAACTCAGTATTTTTTAGGTCGGGTTCAGATCTATTTCTCAACAGGGTCTGCGTAGTATTGACTTCCCTTGATGGATTGATATGAGAATCTGGTGATGATGATGGGCCGAACAAAGGGAAATCTAACTTCTCTTTATTTTTTCTTTTAAACAACTTTTCTGGATCCTCAAAACTTTTCAGAATTTCGGTATCAGAGTTACCTCGTGTATGTCTTCTTGGAGCCAGAATTTCGTTCTTGAATTCTGAAACAATTTCACAATGAAGTCGCCAGGGCAAATATACAACCTTCTTTTCTTTCTGAAATTCTTGTTTGCCCACAGAAATCTCTCTTAGTCTTTGTCGTTCTCCCGGGGCAGATAAGTACCTTCGTCCCCGGCAACGGCGCCAGTTTGTTAGCACTTAGGATGTTCCCAGGTTGTAAAAGGTATACCCCAAGGTAACAACAAAACCACTTTAGGAAGAAACTGGTATTTTCTTCCAGAGAGGGATCTCTCAATAAAGATTTAACAAGACCAGATTTAAAATAACATTCACAAATTTATGTACTTGGCTGAAACAATCACATAACCATTGGGCATGGAGTCATATACAAATATAAAAATACCACAAAGACATATACATGATGTTTATCAAAGGAAAGATAATCATATCATCACAGTCATTCAAATTGATTCAGGTGGAACAGAAGAGATGAAGAAACAACCCATTAATACAGAACATCAACAAGGATGAGTTCTATATCAACTTTAGCAGAGAAAATCATATAATATCTGAAATGATAACCAGAGCATGAACACATGAATTCTGATCATCTAAAGCTATTTTCCAGATATGAGGAAGAAACAAAATGGAGTGTTACACAAGGGAAATACAATCACATAAAGAGGAAGCACAGACTGTAATATCAACAACACATGAATCTTTGACAAAACTCTCATGCATTCACTTTGTCATTCCAAAAACAGATGTGTTCTCCAAAATTATTCACCACCCGATGGGTTCCAACCCCCATCTCATAAAAAGATACAAATTTATAGATAAAACAATAAGTCGGCCCCCCAGCAGATCAATAACAGAATGATCAGCGTAAATTAGAGTTTGTAATTGAATTCCTACACCACTAGGAAGTTGTTACAAGTCCATTCCTAACAGATCACAAAGTACAAATCAACTGGATAACAAACTTTCGCCCAATAGTTCCACGTCTTTGCCCCAACAACTCCACGTCTCTGCCCCATCAGCTCCATGTCTTTGCCCCATCAGCCATTCAGTACCTGACACCTGTTCCTAGGGGGGAAGAATATACTTTGTTTTCCCGAACCGCTCTACAGTTTTCCACTGCTCCGAACTTGGGGTGTCACACTCCATCATCTCCTGAATTGCTACCTCGAGCTCCATAAATGCTTCATAAGATTTCTTGGGCAATCTGGCTCTGATGATTGCGAACTTCTGCAGGATTTCGAAGTCTTCCGTCAACATGTTCACAATGGTTTGTCCTATCAAGCTCTTCTCCAAGTTATTAAATTTTGAGTGGTCCATGCGAGCCCGGACAAGCAAGTGATGATAATGTTCCGGCGGGAGCATCCGACCTTCTTTGTCCCAGAAGGACGGCAATCCATCTTCGAACAGCTCTTTAAACTCTTGTTTGAACTTATTGACCTGCACAAGCAATTCTTCTGACTTGTCTTGGACAGTCTTCATTAAATGGTGTTTGTGAATGATCTTCTTCGCCCACAGCACTATTGAGATTCTGTCCTTTATGCCCATGTCGTGCAACTTCTGGTATGTCAGTGAATTCAGAAAATTTAATGTGTTCTGAGCTGTAGTGAGGGGTCTTTTTTCCATGTGTTCATTTACCAGTTTTAGTTTTTGTTGAGCCGAATCTGTCAGTATACTCAAATCATCAATAAAATTCAGGTAGTGCCAGGACTTGGTAATCTCTATAGTCAGGGTATCCCAAATGATATGTTTCGCCCCCTGAAGAGGGCCTTTCCCAATGCATTTTTCTTTTAGCTCATCGAGCTTTTTCTGTAATTGATTCCTGTCTTGCAAGATCTGTTTTTTGCTTTCACTTACTCTAGCCAATTCAGCTTTCATCTTCTCATTCTCTGCTTTCAAATCTTTGATTGCTTCTTCCTTCAAACTCACTTGGGACATTGGTACTAACAAATCATCAGTAGAGAAATCATCTAAATGCTTCTGGATATTTACAATAGACAAGTCCTCACCGGTGGGAGTTTGGCTCATCAACTCTTCCATAATCTCCTTCTCTTCATTCTGATCTTTTTTCATCAAGGAGATTTGGGATAACAGTTCCTCCCTTTCGGCTTCCCACTTCTCTTTTTCCTCCTGTAGCTCTCCGGCTCTTCCTTTGTATTCCATCATCTCCTGATGGACTTTATCCTTTTCTTCTTGGAGGGCTAGCAACTCAGATGACTGAACATGTTTAGTACCTGGGATCTTCAGTTTCTTCTTCAGGACCTGGAGTGCATTATCCTTTTCGTCTAACAATCTCTTGACTGCCTGTGTACTGTCTGAACTAGCAATGTCTGTTTTGCAGCTTCTTAATCTGAACAGCATTTGCTTTATTTTCTACTTTCTCATGTTTCAACTGGATTTCCAATTTGTCTATCAAGATTTGCAATTTATTGATCTTCACCATGGCTTGAAGTAAGTCTGAGTAGATGATATCGCTTGTCTGTTTGTGGAGTTGAATTTTGTCCGGAGTGCTGATTTTGTCTAACTGGATCTCTATTTCAAACATTTTCCTGTCACTTACCATAGCCATTCTAAAAGTATTCCTCTTAGCATCTCTAGCAGAGACCAGAGATGTTTTCGAACTGTACAAACTTCTAACCTTCGGGAGCAAATTTCTCGTTTCCTCCATAGACTGCTTCCTCTTTTCCATGTAACTGGCTTTTAGGTCTTCCTTCAACTTAAACACGTGGCACAATTCCGAACTGTCTACATCACCTTCCGGATTTTTAAAAGAGACTTGGCTTATCTGCACCGCTTTCAGGGGAACTAGGGCACCTCTTTTGGGACCATCAGAAACCTCCTCATCTATAGTTTCACCACTTTCAAGCAGCTTGGCCTTTTTACGGGGCCCTTCTTCATCCACATCCATATTCTCAGCTTCAGACAAACTCCTCTTGACTACCATACCAGCACCTTCTGTTATTTGGGTCGCTGTGACAGGTGTAGCATGTGTCTCTTCATCAGAATCTGACCTGTCAGTATACTGCAGCAAATTGGCCATTTCAGCTAGCCCCTCAATAGCCTGATGCTCGAATGGTTTATTCTTGTTTGCCTGCTTTCTCAATGAGATCACCTGGTGGGGGTCGTAGTTCACTTTTACATCCTTTATGAAATCCATATTCTCCATCAACCTTTCTATAAATTCCAGGGCACCTTTACCTTTAAAAATGAAAGGGCTGACTTTAAATGGAAATTTAATATTCAAAGATTTTTTGAAAGCACCAAAGTGCTCTTCCTCAGACAACAATCTCTGCCTCATGAACTCCAGTGTGAAAATCCTTGGGGTCAAGAAGGATGGTAGCCTATAAGGCTGACCAGTAAAGCCATATATTCTTAACACTGTGTGACTTCTGTACAGGAACCAGTTCCCCACTCGATCTTCGGGTGACGACTGCATTAGACATCTCATTTCGTCCAGGACACGGGGCAAGTCCTCATCAAATAACATCCTGTATATTTCGGACATGATCGAATTGGCAAATTCGACCATGTTGATTTGCTTTGGAAAATCAGAAGAACATAGAGCACTTAAGAACTTTAATTCAGTAACATTAGAACATAATAACATGTTAAGCAAGTATGTTTGAAACCTAAAGAACTGGACCTTGGGAAATTCAGTCAACTGGAGGTGGATTGCTTCGGCAAGGTACTCATCTAAATTAAGCACGGGGACTGACTGGGACTCGGGACTTAAAGAATTTATTTTTAACAAGAAACCAAGGATAACATCACCTATATGACAATCGTCATCTAGACCTAACACTTGACAGACCAAAGACATTACCAGTTGCACCTCAGTTCTAAAAATTTGCAAAGGGTAAGGCGAGGAAAGGCCCTCAAGGGACTGACCTTCCTTCAGGATACTTAACAGGAATTGAGAGCGACTTTCACTTTCGCAATTTTTGAAAAACTCGGCAAGGACAGATTCATTTACAGACTCATGATTTATAGGGTAGCTTTCGAGCAGACTAAGGTTTTCTCTGACGACCGAAGCATCAATTTTACACAGTATTTTCGACGCGGACCGACTCACAATGATCCTCTGAGAGGGAGAATAGTTCATCGTGCACCATTCAGCAAATTCAGGGAAGTGTAGGGTTTGCTCAAGGGTGAAATGGTACAAAAAAGACTTGCATACATTCAGAACGTCATTCCCCTGTGAAAAATAAGACCACAATTTCTCTTTGCTGTCGGACACGCTCCCTGTGGACAGGAAGGGGTCGCAGATGCCCCTGTGTCTGTCTACTAAAAATTCCTCTGTGTCATCCGCGACACGACCAGACACACTAACCTCGCTCCTTTGGTCCATTTCTTAATTTATAGTAGTAATTGGACGAAGGAGTTACAGGATTAAAGTCCTACTTGGTTTACTGTGGAGGCGTGTGTTCGGAACGTGCCTGGTACTGACAAATGGAAGCTCCCAAATTGCCAGGTCCTTTTCGTCGGGTCCCGAGTAAATAAAATAATCATTGGAGAGGTCAACCTTTCCTTTATAGGACTACCCAATTTTCCACGTGGACATCATTTATTTCCGCAACCACCACTTATCTCTAACTGCCGTGCACTTCTATTTTCCGGTTTCATCCACGACCGTAGATCTGGTTTCTCTTTAATTTCTGGCCTTTGGATCGTGTGCCACGTATCCCGTTCCGCACGGCGCCTTGGTATTAACCAACGTGCAACTTCGTGCCCCGGAAACGCTCACAACCGTTGCTGTGCCGTACCTTCCATTTTTGATCGTTGGATCAAACGCCATGTCCCACATTCCGCTGGGCTTTCTGGCTTTAACCCTCGTGCAGCTTTAATCTCAGGAATCATCCACAGCCCTCGATCTAATATACTTTTATTGGCGAGCCGTTGGATCACTTGCTGCCTATCAAATTCCGCTGGGCTCCTTCCCTTTATCCAACGTGCAATTTTGGGCTCCGAAATATTTTTCAGCTGTTGATGTGATCGCCCGGCATTCATCAGCCGTCAGATCTGTCGACGTCTACCCAATTCCACTGGGAGTCTGGGACTTATCTCCCGTGCAATTTCACTCCCCAGAACTTATAATAACCGTTGATCTATCCCGCTTTGATTTTCTTCTGTCAGATGTGTCATCGGATAAAAAATTTCGCTGGGCCTTTTGGGCTTATCCGCCATGCAGGTTTCGCTTTCGGAATCAATCTCATCCCTCGATATGATCCGACCTCGCCTCTCCGCCATCGGATTGAGAGAAGGATACACGATTCTGCCAGACTCCATTTTCTTAACCAACTCGTGCCTTCACAAGGCGGATTTGATGTGAACCGTGGATCTGCCCAGGACCACTTTATAACCTTTGATCTGTGCAGCTGGTTAAAAGCCGGAACCTGTCTTATCTTCCTTGCATGTTGCGAAGGGCGGGGGGAATACCAACCATTGATTCTCTTCCTTCCTTCATCGCGGCCTGGGCTCTTTGGCAAATTGATCGATATTTTGACTATCATTCCACCCTTGCACTATATCCTTTAACCAAAGTATTTAAACAACATTACCTTATCTCCACTATGGTCTTATTTCTCCCTTTGTTAAATACAGGTGTTAACACCTGTCAAGCCTAGCCGCAATATGACCAGGGCCAATTATTCTGTTGGTCCAAATATGCCCCGATTCGGCTTGATGTCCTCAAGATCCCAATCCCTCATGAGGTCCTCCACTGTTTCTCTTAGGGGGTCTCTGACAATTGCGCCTCCTTTTTTTCCCTTGGCATTTAGAGTAATATTGAGGTCCCCGGCTAGGATGATGTTTTCTAGCTTCTGGGAAGAGAGGATCTCTTGAACACTTTGCCAACAATCTTTCTTTTCTGGCATCAGAGCAGGAACATAGATATTGAGAATGCTTACCTGGATGCCCGATTCTTTATGATGAAGAGTGGAAAGGATCCAATGCATATGTGAAAAGGACTAGACTAGATCAAAGGCATATTTTTTCCATAGAGTGTCGATACCACCAGAAGCGCCTCGGGTGCTTTTTGCAAGACCGTCATCATTCTTCCAGAATAACTGGGCAGTTTGGAGGAATCTTTCTTCCTCCATCTTTGTCTCCTGAATTAGAAGGATATCAAGATTGGAAATGCGAATAAGGTCCCTCATTGATTCCAATTTTTTCTTGCTTCCTAATCCTCTATAGTTCCAAGAGACAATATTCATTACTTACCTTTTCGATTTTTGGCAGCACCTTTAGACTTCCCTTTTTGTCTCGTGTACCTGGAGTTCATCATGGCTTCAATAGTGGCTTGCGCGCCCATAAGTTTATCTTTGTATTTGGCTTCTTCCCTTCATTCCTTATCCGTCTTCCTTACTTGATTGGATTTTTTTTTTATAGTGGAAGGTTGCGACTACCCAATTTCTCCTTCCTCTTCCTCTGAGGCCTCTTCATCTGAAGACGGGGTCGTAGATTCAGGGTGGCTATTTTCTTCTTGGATTTTTCCTTTTATTGTAGGACTTAATATTTTTGCATTCGAGCTTGGGTGGTTCCCAGCCTCCTGATCCAGAACCTCCTCATTCCTTGAGTCTAGGACTTCGGTTGCATGAGTCTCCGAGCTGGTGCCTTCTTCATCAGGGGGAATATTGGGGACTTCTTCGGTCCTAGAGGGACCCAATTTTCTCTCATATTTTTTATGAGCCTGCCTAGAGTTGGATTTGTTTTTTTTTTCTTGGAACCATCCTTCTTCTTGGTATTTTTTTAGATCAATCGGCCTCTTAGGGAAGCTCTTTTGGAAATGACCATACTCATGATAGTGACAACATTTAAATGACATTTGTTTGTAATCAAGCTTTTGGTAATGTTACCATTCTCCACCTGCTATTTTGACTGCTTCAGGAAGCCCTGCTTCCAAATTTACTTCTACACAGATTCTGGCACAAGAATAGTTCTCTTTTGGGTGAGCTTTGTCAATATACTTGCCGAGCTTGTTCCCAATGGCATGTAGGGATGAGGGAGTCCAACAATCAATTGGAAGGTTAGGAAGGTGGACCTAAAAGGGAACGGATTTGGGGACATATACTGCAGGGTCAAAGTTTGGGTTCCATCTATTCAGATATAAGCTTTGAGGTCCCATGAAGTATGGGCCACTTTGGAAGATCAGATCTCGGTCTTCTTTGGCAATAAATTCAAAGAGGAAGAAACCTATGCCTACAACATAGTAGGTAACGCTATTGGAGATCAGAGGTCTCCATTTCTTTCGAATCTAGTTTTCTGTGGTCTTTGGCGAGGGCCAAATCCCAGTAAACTGACCAACCAAAGCACGATCTGCCAGAGAAACGGCCACATGCATGGGATGATGTGGTGGTAGGTCAATGACAGGGGCTTCGTCAATTTTCTTCACAAACTTAGGGATCAGGGGAGGGGGGGGGGGTGTTATAGCTCAAAATGACACATCTCTGCCTGTGACCACTTTCCCATGTTTCCATCGCATGATGGCCCTTCATGAAAGTTACTGAAAGTCACTGAAAAAACACCTATCTTGGAGGACCCATATCTTGAGTTCTATAACTCCGTTTGACCTCATTTCTACACCGTTGGAAAGGTATTTCAGTTAGATAAAACTTTCCAGAAGACACCAAAGTCTGAAAATGCCCAGAAATACCCTTAATATATGTTTTTTGTGTATACGTGACTCTCCTTAAGGCATAGTCGCGTATCATACGCGAGTCTCATGTTTTACAAGTCGCGTATGCATATATGCGCGGGTTTCCTTTATACTAAGTCGCGTATCATACGCAGGTTGCTCTACTACAGGCCCGCGTATGTGTTTCTCAACATTAAAACATAAAAACATGAGTTCATT
>LPNX010310675.1:212570-330863 GCA_001517045.1 Pseudotsuga menziesii | reverse complement strand
ATATATATCAGAGGTTAGATGAACAATGTATCAAACATATAAACAAATATATTCATTAACCAAAATACACGAAATAGACTCAAAACAATATTGGAAGAAGAATTCTCTTTATTAACAATCAATGAATTAGATAAGAGTACAACCCAGCTTCTGAGACAAGGACTCCTCTGCAACCAAATGACTCTGAGTTCTGCTGCTCCAAAATTCTGAAGATATACCACTAGCATAACTTTGCTCTCCCAAAATTGATTGATTAGTCCCTACTCCAAGGCCTCTATTTATACTTTGGGAAATAGAGTAGTTTCAAAGGTTGGGATGGTTGAGATAGTTGGGATAGTTATGGATTAGGGCCCAACTAATCTCATCTAATCTCATTTTATATTTTTTAAAGTCGAAACAAGGTGTACGCGACTATTAATATAGGCAACCCGCGTATGACACGGGAGTTGCTCGAAGGAAACCCACGTACGCAAGTGTATGTGGGTTGCAATGCAAATACTCACGTATCATTAGGGGAATTTTGAGGTCTAAAATGGGCTTCCGAACAAAAAAAGTACTATCAAAATCAACTTTAAAAGAACCAATCACATTCCAAAGAATGAGATCATCGCTTATAGTTGAGGTGGCATTGCTTGAGTTAAAGGTATTTACTTGTCAAATTCTAAATGGTGGATGCAAACCTATAGTTAACTACATGCATAATGGAAAAAATAGTCATACATTAATTTTCAGTATAATACTTATATACTTAGTACTTCTAAGTACTTTTACTTTAAAGTACTTTCTTATATAATAAATATTTTAATAGAAAATATATTCTTAAAAAAAATTCAAATTCAAATTCAAATCCCCTTTCATTCCATTCATGCTTGCTTACTTCATATAGTAAATGTGTAGTACTAATTTAAAATTTATATAATACAATATAATAAAAATGCAACTCATGCAACTCAAGTTGCAATGCAGATAGTCGTGTATGCAACTCAACACTTAGAATATATATATATATAAAGCTGGTTTGAAGGTAATGCATCCCAGGTCATGCCCATCTATAGTGTTTTGGCCACTTCAATCCTAATTTGTATTTTTGTGTACCGACATGAAGAATGTTGGCACTCGGACGGAGAAGTGCCATTTAGGCTGATAACACCATGGTAATGGGACAACAGTGTTACATAAACAATTCTTAAACCACTACACATGGCCTTTAAAGGGGATATTTAGTCTTAATATGGGATATATGTACCATGAGACTATTTTATGAATTGAACATTGTTCACGATGATCCGTCGGACCTCAACTTGAGTGCATTAAAAGTTTATGTAAAGAATGCGTTTTCCAGTTTGCTTAATTCATGAACCAGCATTAACAGAAATTAAATGCTTAAAAAATAAATGAAAAGCAAAACTAATAAACAGACGTGGGAAAAACAAACAGAATCAGAGAGCCACAAAACATAAGTTGATAACGAAGTTCACCCCCTCCACTGGGATACGTCTCGGGGTCCCTCTCCAATGGGTACCGATCCAATTAATCTCTTTAAGATGGTACAAAAATGGTTCTGGAATCAACTTCAGCAACTGTAAACAGAATGTTGTACAAAGTCTTTAAGACCTCTCTTCTGGAAATTACAATTAGCCTTTGAAAGGCAAAGAAAGCTAAATTATAACAAAGAATGTCGACTTCGAAAGAAACAGCATCTGCGTACTTCACAGCAACTCCCCAAGATTCTCATAACAGAAAAACGAAGCTCTGTGCTCTAACACAATTTGAATCGCTTCCTCTCTTCTGTCCCCTGATGTGTCCAGAAGTCCTCTATTTAAGCGTTCAGTTGGAGGACAATTAACGGGTTCTCCTCCTCTGCTACAACTATTATCTTCTTTATTGTCGTTACAACCATATGCTAACTAAACCATGCAATCCCGCCAAATCGCTACCCAATCATTATGTTACCACGACATTCCTTATCCCCGAAACGTTGCAACTAACTCCACACACATGTGTTGACTCACAACATGTCGCAATAACCTGAAACTGGGCTATGACACATGTAACGTAACCGTTTGATGTCACCACCACTTCACAAATGTCGCAGCATCCACAACGTTGCAGCATCACAGCATCCAAAATGTCGTAGCATCGTAGCATCCAAAACGTTGCAGCATCGCAGCATCCAAAACGTCGCAGCATCACAGCAGCCATAAATGTCGCAGCAAACGTGACCACGTGTCTCTTCACGAACCAGGAGATGTTCCTCTTGATGGTGCACAAACTGCGCGGTGCAAGCTGTGCGGCCCATGCAAGCAGCGCGATGTTCTGTTGCACCGCGCGGCCCTTAAGGTGAGTCACGCACTATGTTTAGCATATGTTATGTTCTTTGAACCATAGATTAATAACCATTGTACCATGTTGGATCAGTGTAATTTTGAAGATGAATAATCCACCGGATCATTCCTCCCCATTGAAGAGCTTTTGGACCACCAAAAGCTTGAATCATTCTGCAAGTAAGTGAGGGTACAATTCCCTCACTTTTTCAATCTCCATCCATCTTGCCTTCCTAGGATGAATGCCTTTAATCACCACTCGAAGGTACTCAACATTCCCCCTTCGTGAAGTCGTTACATTTCTGTCAAGAATAACATCATCCTGCAACTCTTTCATGTATTCAGGTGCCATATCATCAACTGAAGGAATCTGTATGTTAGTTTCCTCATCCATGATCATAGGAGGCTCATACAACTTAAGATTCTCAACATTGACAACTGAATAGATTTGCATGTATGGAGGTAACTTCAAGTGAAAAGCATTAGTACCGATATTTTCCAAGATCTCAAAAGGACCATACCTGATAGGCTTAAGCTTTTTACCTTCATCTTTCATTCTTTCTTTGGTGATATGTAACCAAACTCTGTCACCAACCTGGAATTGATGATCGACTCGATACCTGTCATGCCTGGCTTTGTACCTTGCCTGGCTCTTCTCCAACTGTTCCTGAATCGCCTGCTGCACCGCTTGGATTCTCTTAATGAATCTTAGAGCTTTATCTGCATCATGATGTCCATCCACTGCATCTTTTCCAAAAGAGAAGTCCATCGGTGTTTTTGGCAGATAACCAAAACAAGTTTCAAAAGGAGATCTATTCATGGAAGAATGAACTGCATGATTGTAATCATGTTGTATATACTGCAACTGCTCATCCCATAGTTTAGGATGTTTACTGCAATATCCTCTGAGCAGCTGAACCACTGTTCTGTTTACTACCTCTGTTTTCCCATCGGTCTGTGGATGAAAATCTATACTTTTCTTAAGTTTGGTATCCATAAGCTCCCATAAAGTTGACCAGAATTCTCCCAAGAACCGGGAATCCTGATCAAATACAATAGACATGGGTAGCCCAAAATGTACCCAAACATTTTGAAAGAATAGATGAGCTGTTTGTTCAGCAGTGATCTGTTTGTTACATGGCATTAAGATACACATTTTGCTGAATCTGTCCACAACAACATATAGATAATCATGACCTTTTCTAGACATAGGTAGTCCTCCTACAAAGTCCATAGAAATACTTTCCCAAGGACGAGAAGAAACTGGAAGAGGTGTGTACAAACCCAATTTCCTATTGCTAGGCTTACTTGTTTCACACATAACACATCCTCGTATATATTTAGCTATAGTTTCTTACATCTGAGGCCAATAACAGTGATTCTGCAATATTGTCAACGTTTTACTTACACCAAAATGTCCTGCAATCAATGAACTATGTGCTTCTCGGATCACATGCACTCTCTCTTTCTCTGGAATACAGAGTTTACCAAGGTGATACAAGAGTTGATTATGCACATAATAGTTCTCTTCCTATTTACCATGTATTAGTGATGCATATACTTTCCTAAAATCTTTATCTTCCGCATATTGTTCAATATAACTTTCATGTGTTAATGAAATGTTTTGAAGAATGATTGAAGCATTCGTAGGTGGCCTCGATAACATGTCTACTACCTTATTATGAATTCCATTTTTGTACTTAATTACGAGATGAAACTGTTGTAAGAATCCCATCCATATTAAATGCCTACTTTCCTGTACTTTAGTTTGAGATTGTAAATATTGAAGTGGTTGATAATCAATATGTATGACTGTTTCTTTTCCCATTATATAATGTTTCCACTTATTCACACTCTGTACTAAAGCATACAATTCTTTGTCATAAGTCGGATAGTTACTTACCGCAGAAGAGAACGTTTCTGAATGGTAACAGACTGGCTTCCTCCCTTTCATCAAAACGGCTCCCATGGAAAACCCGCTGGCATCGGTCTCGATCTCAAATGGCTGCTACAAATCTGGCAACGTCAGAACTGGGGCTGTGCTAATCCTTTCCTTCAAAGTGTCGAAGGCTCTTTGATGCTTGCCTCCCCACTGGAAAATCTCTTTGACGCTTGTCAACGCATGTAATGGCGTAGCAATGGAGGAAAACCCAGAAATGAATTTCCTCCAATACTAAACCGCGCCCCAAAAACTTCTGATTTCAGTAACGGTGTTAGGCCGTGGCCAGTTTACAATGACAGCAACCTTGGCTGGGTCCACTCGCAGGTGGCCTCCACTAATAATATGGCCCAGATATACTAAGGAAGTTTTAGCAAACTCACATTTAGACATTTTTATAGAAAGCTTCTCCTTCCTCGGTACATCTAAAACTTTCTTCACATGTACAATATGCTCTTCCCGGGTTTTGCTAAACACTAGGATATCATCCAGATATACAATTACAAAATCATCAATGAATGGACAAAAGACATCATTCATGACCCGCATGAAAGTGGAAGGTGTGTTACAGAGTCCGAAAGGCATCACAATCCATTCATACAAACCCTGTTTTTGTTTTAAACGCTGTTTTCCAGGCATCATTTTCAGCAACCCAGATTTGATGATACCCACTACGCAGATTCATTTTTGTAAAGTAAGTTGCATGTTTCAACTGATCAAGCAAATCATCAATGCGAGGAAGAGGATACCTGTTTTTAATGGTGATTTTGTTAAGGGCCCTATAGTCGATGCACATCCTCCAAGACCCATCCTTCTTCGGAACCAAGACTATAGGAGAGCCACAAGGAGAAGTACTTTGCCAAATGACCCCTTTCTCAATCTGCTCCTGAACCTGCTTCTTGATTTCCTCATTTTGCATTACAGACATCTAGTACATGGCTATGTTCGGGAGTGGCACATCCTGCTGCAAATGTATCTCATGCTGAATCTCTCTCTTTGGTGGTAACCCCTTCGGATCTTGAAACAAATCATCATACTCAGAAATGATTTCAATCAGTTTAGATTTATGTTTAGGATCACATCCCTCAAAATATTTAGAGATCTCATCATTTTTCATCTTAACCATCATTAACACAAAATTCTTACTAGCATTTACCAGCCTCTTCATTTGTCTTGCAGAAACTATTGCTAGGTTTGTGCTTATCTTATGTGCTCGTACAATATACTCTACACCATATTTAAAAACATGATACTTATTCTACTCTCTATAAAAGACTACTTTTCGGTCATACAAATATGGACTCCCAAGTACTATTCCACAAATGTCAAGTGGTACTACATCTAGTTCTACCTCATCCATAAACTTTTCAGTGATTGCAAATTTCAAAACACATTTCTTTGTAACTTGCAATCGTGTATCATTAGTAACCCAACCAAGAGGATAGGGTTTTTCATGAGGCATAGTAACAAAATGCAATTTCTTAACCACTTCTTCTGATATCATATTTACTTGGGAACCACTATCAAACAATGTATCAATCTTTGTGTGATTTGCAATGACACGAACATGAAACAGTGCACTTCTATTTTTATCATTTTGCTTAGAAGTATATGGCATATTTGTACTTGCACTAGAACTTGATTTTTCATCAGTGGGAAGTGAGATACTTTTATTCTTACCCTAGATTCTGACAGCTGTAACCTTTGTTTCATCACCTGAGTCGGATCCCAAGTCTTGAATAACTGCTGCAGTAGCTTTTGCTTTGCCTTTATCTTTGTTTCCTCCGTACTTCTTTGGCCTTAACTTTGGATGAAGCTTCCAACACTTGGAGACATCATGTCCCTTCTGACAATGCTAACATGTAGGCTTTTCACCCTCTTTCTTAACAGTAGCCATCTTCTTTTTCCCCTTATCTTTACCTTTTGACTTGCTGTCAAATTTAAAGGATTTATTCACAAAAGTATCATTAGCATGCTTACCCCTGGCTTCTAAATGTGTAGCTTGAACACATACATCATCCAAATTACTGGGGTTAAACATCAACAAAGTATGCTTCAAATAAGAATGCATTCCACCAATGTACTTAAGAAGAGTTGCTTGTGTATCTAATGAAACATTCAATGCAATAGCCCTCTTTCTGAATTCATGAGTATAATCTTGAATGCTTTGTCCTTTAGCTTGTCTAAACATTTTCCAACTCATGGTTAATTGTTGGATATGTCCTAAAGGATAAAATTGCTTCCTTAATACTTCAATGAATTCATTCCAAACTGAAATAATTTTACCATTCTTTCGAAGATCTTGCTGAATCTTGCTCTCCCACCAAGTAAGAGCCAAACTACTCATTCTCAAAGTGGCCAATTGAATCCTGGAAGGGTCATCATTAATGCCCTGCACCCTACAATATACTTCAAGCTGCTTGATCCAATTGTCTAACTTTTCAGCATCTAAATCTCCATTATAAATTGGCAATTCAAATTTAACATCCAATTTGAAATAAGGCATATTAGGATTTGCATTATTCGAATGAGAAGTATGAGAAGAAGAGAAAGTTTGATTAGTTTCAGAAGGATCACCATCACCTCCTACTCCTTTACCCTTTTCTTCCTTCTTCACTTCTGCATCTCTGGATTAAGATCCTTCTTCTTTCTTCTTCCTTTCTGCTCGCTCATCGAGTAGAATTTCCATCATGGATTTCATGATCATAAAAGCCTCCAGAAACCCAGTTTCTGAAATAACAGGTTTTCCTGTTCTGTATGTCCTTCTTCTTCCCCGCGTGGAGAAGACATGGTTCTTGAGAATGTTCTCCTCGAGCCAATCTCAGAATCTCCTTCGATTAATTCTCCTTCACCACACTTTGATTTGGACCTAGTAAGCATTCACAAACTTGCACAAGCAGTTAACCTGCTCTGATACCATAACATGATCCATCAGACCTCAACTTGAGTGCATTAAAAGTTTATGTAAAGAATGCATTTTCCAGTTTGCTTAATTCATGAACTAGCATTAATAGAAATTAAATGCTTAAAATAGAAATGAAAGGAAAAACTAATAAACAGACGTGGGAAAAACAAACAAAATCAGAGAGCCACAAAACAGAAGTTGATAATGGAGTTCACCCCCTCCACTGGGCTACGTCTCCGGGTCCCTCTCCAATGGGTACCGATCCAATTAATCTCTTTAAGATGGTACAAAAATGGTTTTGGAATCAACTTCAGCAACTGTAAACAGAATGCTATACAAAGTCTTTAAGACCTCTCTTCTGGAAATTACAATTAGCGTTCAAAAGGCAAAGAAAGCTAAATTATAATAGAGAATGTCGACTTCAAAAGAAACAGCATCTGCGCACTTCACAGCAACTCCCCAAGCTTCTCATAACAGAAAAATGAAGCTCTTTGCTCTAACACAATCTGAATCGCTTCCTCTCTTCTGTCCCCTGATGTGGCCAGAAGTCCTCTATTTAAGCGTTCAGTCGGAGGATAAGTAACGGGTTCTCCTCCTCCGCTACAGCCGTTATCTTCTTTATTGTCATTACAACCATATGCTAACTGAACCATGCAATCCCGCCAAATTGTTGGCCAATTGTTATGTTACCACGACGTTCCATATCCCCGAAACGTTGCAACTAACTCCACACACATGTGTTGACTCACAACACGTCGCAATAACCTGCAACCGGGCTATGCCACAAGTAACGTAACCGTTTGATGTCACCACCACTTCACAAATGTCGCAGCATCCACAACATCACAGCATCCAAAACGTCGCAGTAGCCATAAATTTTGCAGCAAACGTGACTACGCGGCTCTTCATGAACCAGGCGATGTTCCTCTTGACGGTGCACAAACTGCGCGGCCCATGCAAGCTATGCAAGCAGCACGATGTTTTGTCGCACCGCGTGGCCCTTAAGGCGAGTCGCGCACTATGTTTAGCATATGTTATGTTCTTTGAACCATAGATTAATAACCATTGTACCATGTTGGATCAGTGTAATTTTGAAGATGAATAATCCACCGGATCACACGAGGCATTGACCATGTCCATATAAGAACCATTATGAATATTTCTAGACAAGAGATAGTCCTGAAGACACTACCATGGTCAAAGGATAGGTATGGAGGTCTTAACCATAGGTATGGGTTAGATTATAAGGTTATCAAGTGTAAATATTTGATATGCACTAAATTGCATATGCGATTCAATGATCACCTAATAGAAACTGCTCATTAAGTAAAAAGCAGTGTATTCATATCGCATATGCGATATGTGTTTTATAAAAATTATTGGGTTGCGGGACGTGGGCCATATTTACTGTAGCAAAAGACATAATTCTTCTGAACTCGCATATAGAGAACTATTCAACCTTCAATTTAATCATTTCTTACACAAATCCATAGTTTTTGTACAAGTTTGTATGGATTTCAATGGGTAATGTACGTAATAGAGGTCGAAAGTCAGTGAGGAAGGTGCTTACACTGGAAGAAGCTGAAAATAAAAGGAAAAGAATAGGGAAGATTCAAGAAATCGTCGACATTCATTGGATGAGAAAATACTTCCCATTCCCGCTCAACAGATAGCTAACGTAGAGGTCGAGGAATACAATGAAACATTAAAGAAATATGGTTATATGGGAGATGATATTATTGATCCATTATTAAGTGGAAAATCTTGTAAAGAGTTCAATAATTATGTTCCTCATGATACAAATGTGACTCTACAACAACCATGCCAGGTGGTTCAATCTCCTAATCGAAGTTGTCATCCTGTAGTGGATGTAAACATCACTCCAAGAAATCTTGCATCAAAACGAGAGAGAACTCCAAAACGCATACAAGTGGATGAGAGTGAATTGGCTTCCATGGAAGGTAAGGTGGCTAAACACACTATACTTTGTTATTGTTCTCAAATAATGAAAGAATATTTTGATAATAAATCTGAAGCCACTAAATGCCAATTGTTTTTACCTTTTCTTAAATCTAGAAATATGGAAAGTGTTAGAAAAAGGTTAGGAATAAGAACATTGAATAATATTGAATCAAGTAATCAGATTGCTAAATCTCTTGCTGCTGCAATCACATCGATTGGTAAAAAAACTCATTCACAATACTGTAATGTGGCTCGCCACGTATTGGATGAATCAATTGTATGTAGATCCACAAGACAACATCGTTTACTTAAATCCACATCACAAATTGTGCCTTTAAATACAAATAAACTTAAAAAATATTCAGTAATAAGAGACAAACTTGATGTAGAGGGACAAACGGAAACATTATGGGAATTTAGCGGTAGGTTTCCCCGCAAAGACATGAATTTAATCGAAGCAGTGAAGGGCCTAGTGCACACGTTTTGGCATGATAACACTAGGTCGTCTTCTAACACAAAGAATGTGTTAAAACACTGTAGGGGTTCTAGAAACAATGAACCTCATGTTAAACATTATCTTGACATGCCACAAACTCAGTTGTTTGAGATGTTTAAAGTTTCCCAAGTAGAGCTAAGGCTCGGGAAAATATATTATGAAAAATGCAAACCTTGGTATGTTAGAATCAGTAGCATCCAGAACACTTGTTGTTATAGATACCACATAGCATTTGATCTATATTACCATACATTTTCACAAATACGTCATTTTTGGCATCCTAACCATGTGTAGGAATGCTCAAGTATAGTTCCTCCAATGTCATCTAGAGATTTCATCCATAGCATAATGTGTTCGAGGAAACATGGGAAGACACATTACTTAAAACAATGTGTAGTGGGATCTTGCAACAATTGTGGTGGGCTATCATTATGGTCTAATTGCATCCATGAGAGTGAATATCAAGCATTCAGGAATGCAATTGTTGAGAAGCAGAACTATCAGCATGAGACATATCAACTACATGATGGGAAAGAAAGAAGGAATATTAAATTGGTGACTTCACAGGTAAGTTGTTGAATATTGACATATTAATATTCATGTACATATTTTTATGTTGTTTTATAACACTGTTTATTTTTTTTACACTAAGTGCAAGTATGTGATTTTATTTTAGAGTTTTGTGGAAAGATCCAATAGTACATTCAACATGTCGATATGGCATGGTGGCAAGATGCACAATTCAAAATATGTCGAGATACCTTCCCTCTCGGAACAATACTATCAGTGGTTGAATTTGTGGAAAATTACACCCTACAACCACAAAATGAAATACAAAGTCAATACTATCACTCAGAGCAGGTGAGCATAATGGTCCATATCATGTATCGACATGGGCCAGATATCAATGAAGAGAAATGCGTGATATGAAAAGAAAGTCACTTCTACATAAGTGACGACTAGACCCATGACATCCATTATGTGCAACATTGCTTTAAATTATTCTATGATCATGTGATAGCTATGGATATACCATTTTATCCTCATTTCATTTGGTCAGATGGTTGTGCTGGACAGTTCAAGAATGCACGTCTATTTGAATGGTTGTGTTTGTTGCACATAAAATACAAGATGCCACATATATGGAACTACTTTGAAATTGGTCATGGAAAATGAGAGCATGGTGGTGCCGGTGCATGCATAAAAAATTCCCTTCGAGGGGAGCAGATGAAGTTTACAAGTGCTCACCTTCGAGACGCTGCATCTATAATGAAATGGTGTGCATCCGTCATGGGAGAACAAGCAACAAGGAAACACCTAGTGCAAAGAATATTCTGGGAGGTGACAAATGTGGACTGATCCCAAACACATCGGGTGAACACAGTGCATGGAAATCGACAATTTCATTCAATTAGAAGCTCAGACAACTCAGCCCTACAAATTTGTACAAGATTGAAGGCTTGCTTTTGCAGTTCCTGTAGCATCGATGAATGGGATGATTGTGAGTATACAAATACGGTTGATACATGGGATTGAGTGACACTTGGCACCAATTTCAAGGGTGTTAATGAAATAAAGAATTTGGAAGATGATCAGACACATATTTCTACAGACAATGATCACAAATTGGATCTCATACAAGCAGGCACAAAAAAGTAAATTAGTAGTATCTAAATTAGAAATTTAATTTATGTATTGTTAACTCGACCTAAGTAGAATTTAATTTAGGTAGAAATTAGAAATGCAAGACCTTATTTAAAAATGTATTGTTAACTCGACCTATTTCCTTTCACAGGTTAGATGTATGCAGTGGTTTCCCCAAAAAATAATGAATGGGGTTTTGACTATTGGTTGGCATGTTGCTTATAGGGGAAACAAACCATTCTCGGACATGTTACAGATTATGAAAATATTGAATTCCCAACTGGCTTGATGATTATAAAAGGGGAGTACTTGAGACTTGCAACACAATAGAAAAGGAATGGTGGGTATGTATATCAGGATTATAGACCAGGAGCTATTGTATACCACTTCACCAACCTAGTAGTTTCTATAAACATAAAGCTGCACACACTTTCAAATAAAAATAGGTCACATGTACAATACTTGCTACCTCATATAGAGCACGAAATATTTATCGGACACCATCAATAGTAGAGATGCTCCAGATGGGATACTCGTCTAAGTGCATTGTCATGTGCGTTATTTAACCTTTAAAGTGCATGATTAAGGACAATTTCAATTATTCAGCCTTAGTTTATTCCCAATGTAATAAACCTGTGATTGACAGATACCATTCATAGACATAATATTATTTAGAGGATACTGGATACTATAAACACGATTGTACAACCTTAGGGCAGTTATCTATAAATCATGTTTGCACATTTTCCTTGGGTTCTCTTTATTTTCTTATTAGAGTACTAATGTTTAGCCATTTGTGTTCCTAGGATACAAACACCATCTATGGCACATTGGAGGCACCAAGAACAAAACGGTGTCTTTAGACACCAACAAATAGAAATCGGAAAATAACATTCTCTCGAGTTGTTGAAATTTACTTTTCTTGATGTTTTATTATATTAATGTAAATTTAGTTACATTGTTGGGTCAACTCTTGCAACTATTTTGTTGGTGGGTCAACGCATGAAAACCCTCAATCGTGGCTATGTTGGTAGGGTTCCCATATCAACCTTGTCCATACAGACTTGCAGGAGCCAATAACATGCAGTTTTGCTGCTCCGTTTGTTTTTTCTCTCCTGGACTGAAAGTCACCAAGTGTCCTTGAACAACATTTTCATGCGACTTTCAACTGAACATAACTTGGAAATCGGAGGCCGGATCTAAGAACCGTTGACTCTGTTGGTCTCCTGGCATGCGATTACCTCTAGGTGGCCCTCTCCCTTGTGTTTTCAAGGACCAGTGACTTCATTGTGCATTGATTTTGTAAACTAGGGTTTTACTCAGTTTCCTTCAATGCAACTCTTGCATTGGTGGGTCAACTCTGCAAAACCCTCGACCGTGCCTGTGTTGGTATGGTTCCCATATCGTTGCAGAGATCACGAGCTATATTATTCTTGTACTAAAGTATAAGCCAACAATCCTATGAGATGGAGGTAGGGTTTCATGAACTACAAATTGCATGCTATAACTAGGGTTGAGAAGTTATGAGATGGAACTAGGGTTTAATGACCTGTTTACAAGTTATGAGATGGAAGTAGAAACACATGTACATGAACAAATTGAAAACCAACTAGGGTTTCATGAACTACAAATTGCATGTTATCACTAGGATTGAGAAGTTATGAGATGGAACTAGGGTTTTATGACTTCTTTACAAGTTATTAGATGGAAGTAGAAACACATGTACCTGAACAAATTGAACAACAACTAGGGTTTCATGAACTACAAATTGCATGCTATCACTAGGGTTGAGAAGTTATGATATGGAACTGGGGTTTAGTGACCTCTTTACAAGTTATGAGATGGAAGTAGAAACACATGTACTTGAACAAATTGAAAAGCAACTATGGTTTCATGAACTAAAAATTCCATGCTATAACTAGGCTTGAGAAGTTATGAGATGGAACTAGGTTTTAGTGACCTCTTTATAAGTTATGAGATGGAACTAGAAACACATGTACATGAACAAATTGAAAAGCAACTAGGGTTTCATGAACTACAAATTGCATGCTATCACTAAGGTTGAGAAGTTATGATATGGAACTAGGGTTGTATGACCTCTTTACAAGTTATGAAATGGAAGTAGAAACACATGTACCTGAACAAATTGAACACCAACTAGGGTTTCATGCACTACAAATTGCATGCTATCACTAGGGTTGAGAATTTATGAGATGGAACTAGGGTTTAGTGACCTCTTTACAAGTTATGAGATGGAAGTAGAAATACATGTACATGTACAAATTGAAAACCAAATAGGGTTTCGTGAACTACAAATTGCATGCTATCACTAGGGTTGACAAGTTATGAGATGGAACTAGATACACATGTACATATACAAATTGAAAACCAAATAGGGTTTTATGAACTACAAATTGCATGCTATCACTAGGGTTGAGAAGTTAAGATATGGAACTAGGGTTTAGTGACCTCTTTACAAGTTATGAGATGGAAGTAGAAACACATGTACCTGAACAAATTGAAAACCAACTAGGGTTTCATGAACTACAAATTCCATGCTATAACTAGGGTTGAGAAGTTATGAGATGGAACTAGGGTTTAGTGACCTCTTTACAAGTTATGATATGGATCTAGAAACACATGTACATGATCAAATTGAAAACCAACTAGGGTTTCATGAACTACAAATTGCATGCTATCACTAGGGTTGAGAAGTTATGATATGGAACTAGGGTTTTATGACCTCTTTACAAGTTATGAGATGGAAGTAGAAACACATGTACCTAAACAAATTGAACACCAACTAGGGTTTCATGAACTACAATTGCATGCTATCACTAGGGTTGAGAATTTATGAGATGGAACTACGGTTTAGTGACCTCTTTAGAAGTTATGAGATGGAAGTAGAAACACATGTACATGTACAAATTGAAAACCAACCAGGGTTTCATGAACTATAAATTGCATGCTATCACTAGGGTTAACAAGTTATGATATGGAACTAGGGTTTAGTGACCTCTTTACAAGTTATGAGATGGAACTAGAAACACATTTACATGTAAAAATTGAAAACCAACTAGGGTTTCATGAACTACAAATTGCATGCTATCACTAGGGTTGAGAAGTTATGATATGGAACTAGGGTTTAGTGACCTATTTACAAGTTATGAGATGGAAGTAGAAACACATGTACTTGAACAAATTGAAAACCAACTAGGGTTTCATGAACTACAAATTGCATGCTATCACTAGGGTTGACAAGTTATGAGATGGAACTAGGGTTTAGTGACCTCTTTACAAATTATGAGATGGAACTAGAAACACATGTACATGTTATGTTATGGTATGTATGTTAGTATTGTAGGGTATGGTATGGTATATTAGTATGATATGGTATGTTAGTATGGTATGATGTTAGTATCATAGGGTATTGTAGGGTATGATATGGTATGGTATATTAGTATGGTATGGTTTGTTAGTATCGTAGGGTATGATATGGTATATTAGTATGTTATTATGGTATGATGTTAGTATCATAGGGTATTGTAAGGTATGATGTTAGTATTGTAGGGTATGGTAAGGTATATTAGTATGGTATGGTATCTTAGTATGGTATGATGTTAGTATGTTATGGTACCTGTTATGTTATGGTATGTTAGTATTATAGGGTATGGTATGGTATGGTATGATGTTAGTATCATAGCTTATTGTAGGGTACGATATGGTATGGTATGTTAGTATCGTAGGGTATGGTATGGTATATTAGTATGGTATGGTATGTTAGTACGGTATGATGTTAGTATCATAGGGTATTGTAGGGTATGATATGGTATGGTATGGTATACATTAGTATTGTAGGTTATGGTATGTTATAGTTCACATGCATGCATGACTGAGAAGTAGAAACGCATGTATGATGTTATGATGTTAGTGGTATGACTATGATGTTATGATGTTATGATGTTAGTGTATAGAATTTAGGTAGTGTATGGTATGGTTATGATGTTAAAAAGTTGAGGATATCCATAATGTTAAAAAGTTGATGATAGTTGAATTTAGGTAGTTGTATGGTATGGTTATGGTTATGGTGTCTAGTGATTATCTCCCATGACTTACTTAATTGTTACTTGATCTTAGTTGGATGAGTCATAAATTATTCCTTTAAGTATTGGAAATTCATACTATCAAATAGGTGAACCACACATATCCTAATATCACATAGGTGAACCACACATATCATGTTCCAAAATCAAGTCAGTCGTATATGTATAAATTTGAACCTTGCTTTATATTATATATGTATAAAAATAATGTTGCAAAAATTGGCATGCCACATGGCCATAATACAAAATAGTGGATGAAACTATACATCTGTGTGTATACAAACAAAAATTTACATGTATGTATCCCCCCTATACATTTATTCTATTTATCCCCCCTTTCACTGTCACTGTCAATGTCTTTTGAGAAGTCTAGCTTTCTTTTTCAGCTGTTCAGTGGTGATCCCCAACGCTGAACAAGAGGGACAGGTTGCATTAGTGGATACTGCAGACAAACCAAAATTTGTAAGTTAGTTTACCAACCTATAAAAATTCTATGTAAATTTGTTCAAATTCCAAACCAATATAACATTTTTACTTACTGTACGTGTGTAAGTAATGGTGGGTCGTGGTGCCTCACTAGCAGCGACCCCGATTGGGTGCTCTTCAAGAACCACTTCCTCACTATCAAGCTACATAAAAAATATATATGTCAATGTCATCAAATCAATGGGTGCACTAAAAACACACTTTGTTATGGAGAAAACTTCCTATGGCTTGGGGTGTACCACAACAAACAGAGTAACCGCAGAAATCAATCCCTTCCCAATATGAAAAAGAAATAAAACATTTAACACTAAAGGATATCGAAACATACCTTATTCCAGATGGTTGATGTAGATCCCCATTGAGATTTTCCAATCCCACTTGTGTTAACAATTTCCTCTCTTAACAATCAACAAACAAGACAAGCATGCTACATAATGGTGTTAGACCTACTCTAGCATATATAATCAATAATGTCTAAGCAATTAAAAGCATCCATGGATTCAATATTTATTTAAATGCACATCATTGGATAGGAAAAGATATTTCTATTAATATAAATCAGAGATTACAAGAATGACAACCCATTAGAGGAATTTTGGGGTCTAAAATGGGCCTCCTAAGGAAAATAATAAAATAATAGTTAAAATAATAAAATAATATTGATTAATTTTTGAGGAAGAAAGAAAAAAACTACATTTTGTGTTCGTACTTTCGACATATCTCCCTGTGTTTTTACTCAAATTTCGATCGAGAGAGCTCGTTGGATGCGGAATTTTGATTCCGCATCTAATGAGTACCCACATTGCATACTTTTGACGGACCCCGCTACCCCAAAAATAAGAAATACCTGAAAAAACGTGATGATGATGTCATCATCACATTTTTTCAGGTATTTCTTGTTTTTGGGGTAGCAGGGTATGTCAAAAGTATTCAGTGTGGGTACTCATTGGATGCGGAATCAAATTCCGCATCCAACGAGCTCTCCCGATCGAAATTTGAGTAAAAACACAATGAGATATGTCAAAAATACGAACAAAAAAAGTAGTTTTTTTTAATGACAAATATGTCAATTCAACCATTATGGTTGACTTATTTTATTGAAATTCTATTGGTTCTTGAATTCCAACTCACAAAAACTTATTTTGGCACGTTTTCTTATAAGGCCCATTTTAGACCCCAAATTTTCTCTAATGTCTATCGGCACGTCTGCGAAACGGAGAAACTGAGTCCTCCACCTGGGCCTCCACCACCTCAATCCTCCATCTCTCGATAGCAAGCTCACAAGAAAAGGCAAGCTTGGGAAGAAAACCAAGTGCTCCAAGGGACAAAGAGATGCAGACTCAAGTATAAGCAAGCTACGACAATAATGGACTATAGTTTTCTTGCTCTTCAATACCTCCCCCTCAATGTATCCAAAGGGTTCCTTATATAGTGCTTCAATGGGGTAATAGAAGGTCAAATCCAAGCGATCTCAAGGCATATGGAAGGCCAAGAGACAAGTGAATTGGATCCACATCAAGGAAAACTCCAAAAATCTTTGGCCTTTTGCACACATCCCGATGTATGCGGGTTTAAGGGTTATATCTGCATGTATATGGGAGAATGGGTTTAAAAGTTGCGTATGGAAAATAACAAGTGTTTTTAGGGATGATCTTGGAAACATCAAAGGTACAAAAATAGTCCATGGGGTCCAAAGAGTCTGCAGAGGGACAAGGAAGGCCATAAATGTGTGATATACCATGTGTGGCAAAATTAGTTGTAACAGATGCCCCCTAATGTGTGAGGTCAGAGGGGTGATACGATGGCTGAAATACATTATAATTCCATCCCAGAAGTGGAGTGATGAAGAACCAGGTGGAAGAACCAGCCATCCAACAATACAGTACAAATATCTCTGCATATGACTGCAAGTACATACAACAGTCCTGGATACATAAGAGTACAATGGCCATGAATAGGCATGATACGAAATATGACATGTGTGGTCATCGCCATGTACAATATAGATAGATCAGAATCTCCATGATGAAGATATACAAAGGATCATGATCTCCATGAAAGCTGAAGATATATAATGGATCAATATCTCCATAATGGCTGAAGATATTTGACATACACTGGAATCAAGTCATGAGAGCTGAAATCTCATGAACACTGGCACGATCAAGGAAGTAGCATATATGAAATGCCACCAATCTAGAAAGTCTTCTACACAAACCACTACGAGTACATGTCCTACTATATGAATAGAGGTGTCAAGGTCGAACATAGTAGTCCATCATCTGATTACCAATCATTGATGTATACCCTTAACAGACACGAGATCACCCACCGATAATGAAAATGGGAATCAAGGTAAGGTACTAGAGTGCAATCTAACAAGTGTGAATAAATGTGTTGAGGTCGAACACTTGGAAGAATCCATTGAACATGGGACATTGATGTATTCCCAAAACTATCGATGGCGAGAGAACCTACCACTGATGAATGTAAGTATCAAGGCACTCAAATGACTCTAGACTCCTATCCCATAATAAATGATTTGAAGTCGATGGGATGAAATCCTCTGGAAGGAGGGAATTAAGGAATCCCCCATAATCCAACATGAGGTACTCAGCAGAGCTGTATAATGTGGAAGGACTTGATCATAATGTGCTTGAACCAGGACAAGTATCAGGAATGGCCGACATGCAAAGTCAAGAAAACTAAGGAATGGCCGACTCAAGCCTCAACTTCCTTCGAAAAAGAGCATAAAGGTGAATGGTGACTGAATGTAGGCAGCATAGACTCAATATACAAAACTGGGACATCTCTGCGACACAAGGGGCATCGACAGAGGCTCCATAGGAACTGGAAGCTTAACCAGTCGGTGGAGATAAACTAAGAGAAACGAGTATAGCTCCTAAAGTCAAACTATTAACCCAACCAACGGATGTGATATACAGTGCTCTGTTCGAAGGCGACATGACTCGACTGCTGCCAAAGATAATACCTTTTCCTGTCCATCTTTTTGATTTTTTGATTTTTTTGGACTTTTTCAATTATTTTGAAATGCTTGAAAAAGAATAAAAGTTCTTTATAGTTACAAACTAGGAGTGTCAAGGGGCAAACAAACTAGTTCCAAGCAGCAAAACATACCTATGCTCAATGCAAGGATACATGTGTAGGATAACGACACTTGGGGGAAAGTCCTCTCTCGGTAGAAATGGGGAATCAAGTTGAAAAAGATATATAAAATGGCTATTCTTGGCTAGACATGAGGCAATATTGGGCTATATGGCTGATAATCAAAGAAAGGGAAGCTGGCATAAGGCTCAATAAGGCAAGAAAAACTCATGATAATGCAATTACAACCTGACATAAGGGAGTCCTGGGAAAAAGGCCAGCAAAAAGATCAAGAGGAGTATGAGGCTCTTGCGTAAAATCATGGCGATACTATACAAAAGACTCCCCCACCCTAAAGGAAAAATGTCGACATGGGCACCAAATGAAAAAAAGGAGCTAACTAGGGTATCCATGTATGGTCAAGCTCTACCATTCACATCATGTCACTTCTAAAAGAAACAAGAAGGTTTCGTGACAAGATAGAATGGGTTCTTACCTAAGGTTATAATGAAATAGTCATAAGGTCATGCAAAGTGCAAATAGATGTGAAACCTAACCTACATGTCAGTTTAGACATAATACATGAAATTGGCACGAACAGGTCAAAATCACGGTCAAACCGCGCTCAAAACAGACTCCTACATCATCAAATTAGTCCAAAACGGTCCAAAATGTCTAGAAATGGTCAAAACTAAAGAAAGTGGGTAAAAATTTTCAAAATTTTTCTATAACTAGTAAAAAATTTAAAAATTCCATATCATTTGAAATTTTTACCCATTTGAGCTCAAACTTCCAACGCGAATTCCAGGAGCATCATCCGTCGAAATTCGACACCATTTGATCTAGGTAACTCCTCATGTCCTCCTCTTTGCTATTTCATACAAATTTTTTAATTTTTCATGGTCCATTTATTTTTTTAAGCCATCCTAAATTGTGCGTTTCGGCCCATGTGGGTATCGGGGTTTTTTTCACGTATAGGGCTGACCATACGTGGAAAAAACGCCCAAACTCACGTACATATGCGACTGTTTTGCAAACAGTCGTGCATGAGGCTGCAAATGAGATTTTCGAGGGCAAATGATAATCAAGACTCTTGTTTTTTGTGTAGGATGGTGTTAGAGTTGAGGGAGAGAGAACATGGTGATGTGGAAGTGGCCGTGCAAGGTGATTTAATGGCCCAACAAGCATTACGTGTGTGTGGTCTGTATAAGTTTTGGTGTCATGGCAGCCTGAGGGCCAAACCAAGACTCCTCCACATGCTAGTGGATTACTGGGATCTAGACTCTGAGAGTTTCCACATTGAAGGGATGTCGCTCATCATAGAAGTTGAGGACATATACTTTATCACTGGTTTATCCCAACGAGGAGAGGTGGTAAATCTCTGATGTCGTGGACCAGGAGGTGGATTGACTATTGATGAGTACATTGTGGTGTACTACTTTCTGTACACGAAAAATGTTGGGAGTCAAATCCCAATAAACTCTATCCAGGTTCTAGGACTAAAGGCCATACTATTGGCATTAGGAAGCATAACCTGATTAGATTCACTCCACTAGGGCTCTCGGACATTGATTTTCTATGCAGTGGAGTGTATGAGACCCACAGTGTATGACTGGAGCACTGTGCTATTGAGCAACATGAAGCAGCAGCTTAGTGACTGCAAGATTGGCAGGGTGAAAAACTTCAGTTTTGATAGCATATTGAGCACGTTCTTCTTTGATCGTGTACCAGGGCTAAGCCCTAGAGTGGACATTCCTCCACACAGAGTTCGAAATCCGGCCCAACGGCGTTGGAAAAATGTTATGCGCAGAATGGGTGGAGGTAGGGTGGATAACCCCTACTCAGTAGACTTATTTCCATGGTGGTGGAGGTAGATCATTGCCAACGATGACTATCCCTATGCAGGGATAGACTTTAATGGAGATCCATAAATGCCCCTACCACCAGGAGCGACATATGGCGACATAGGTAACGAATCCCAAAGCCACTTTTTAAGTTTTTTGAATTATTAATTTTTTTTTGTGTTTTTGATATATTGACTCAAAAGACATGTTTTGGTGTGATGACACATAGTGACAATCTGTCATGTGTACGTAGATGTTGGACCACGATGACTGGATGGTTTCCCTTGTCATAGATGGAGGGGAAGATCAGACGATATCATGGGTGTAGATGTAGAGTGGATTCTCTAAAGCATTCACACAAACTTCATACGCTTGACGCACAGGGTACCCATGGCACAAACCGAGGACTTGCCTGAGGCCATACAACGCCAGGTGGTTTATGTACCATGGGCATGGCTTCAATTATTTTGATGTCTAGCTAGAGCCGTGGTGTGCTACCATGATCAGAACCTCCCTCCTCCTCCTCAGGCTTAGAGACCTGAGAGTATTCCTTTTTGTACGACTGTGTAATATATTTTGGTGGCTCAGAAGCCCAAATTTTGTATTATGACACTTATGTATTATGACGTCACTTTTTGGATGTTAATGGAAAACTTTTATGATGATCGATTTTATTTATTTACATGTGTGCAAAAATGTATGTTTGTGATATGCTTATGGTCTATGAAACAAATGGCAATCTAACACATAGTTAGCATATGAGTCAGCAACCTGATTAAAAATTATTAAAACATGGATGTATGTTATATTCTCAAATTGTTGTTCTAGAAATCTCACATGTAAGAATCTTCATAATAAAATTGGATCCCTAATACGATACGAGCCATTAAGCTGTGAAACCACTAACTGTGAATCAAGACGTACCTCAAGAGAAAGAACACCATGTGAAATGGCATTATGCAATAACTCAATAACGGCACTATATTCAGCAACATTATTCAAACAAGACCGTAAACATAGGCCTCTTGAAGACAATACTTGACCCATAGGAGTATAAATCACCCAAGCAGCTGAAGCTGAGTTTTGAGTGTGATGGCTAGCACCATCGACGAATCCTATGTAAACAGAAGACTCCATTGACATCTTCCATAAGAAACAGAAGTTAATCAACAAACCCGATCACCATAAGAAAACCTAACTATGCAATACAAAACTATACAATAATATACAACAATCAGCCCTGGCTGAAGATCATGCATAGTATTTCTTAAGATAGAGCCCATTTCTAGGCTCTACCAATGTTTTCCCTTCATAATCCACCAGCTCATAGGCACCCTTCTCTAACACACGTTTGACCATGTAAGGACCATGCCACATGTGATTAAACTTCCCTTCCCCCAAGGGTTCTTTAGCTTGATCCCATTAAGAAATATAGAGCCCATTTCTAAGCTCCACCAAGGTTGTCCCTTCATAATCCACTAGCTCATAGGCACCCTTCTCTAACACACATTTGACCACGTAAGGACCATGCCACGTGGGATTAAACTTCCCTTCCCCCAAGGGTTCTTTAGCTTGATCCCACAAAAGGACCAAATCACCTTCACTAAACTTCCTCGGATGGACAGACTTGTCATATTGGACCTTGATGCGACACTTATTTACTTCTAGAGCCACTAAGGCATATCGACGCTACTCATCAAGCTGCTCTAAGTGGACCAAACGTTCTTCCAATGTGGAAGTGTCTGGTAAGAGCTCTATAGCTAACTTCAATGAAGGGATTTTGCATTCAATCGGCAAGACAGACTCCACCCCATGCACAAGATGATATGGAGAGAAACCAGTGGCAGTCTTAACCACGGTTCTATAGGCCCACAAAGCAGGAGATAACATGATATGCCAATTCATCTTGCTTTGTGCGATGGTTCATTAGAGAATGGACTTAAGTGATTTATTCACTACTTCAACTTGTCCATTCTCCTGAGGGTAATAAGAAGAGGAGTGCTCCTGCTTATACCCTAACTTTGAAGCAAACTCTTCCATCATTTTATTCTGAAAGTGCCTACCATGGTTAGTGACAAGCTCTTTCGGAATGCCAAACCGAGTAATAATTTGGTTGAAAAATGAAATGCGCGGCTTTCTCACCGTTGGATTTAATTGTGGGCATAGCCTCTGCCCATTTCGTGAAATAATCGACAGCCACTATAACGTGATGATTCCCCCTAGCCAAAGCTAAGTTGCAATCCATAAAGTCAAGCCCCCACTTGGTGAATGGACCGGCTATGACAATAGGATGTAATGGGGCTGGATGCGAGTTCATATTGCATGCAAACACCTAACAAGGGTGACACTTCTTGACCGCATTAACACAATCTTTGAAGATCGATGTCCAAAATTATAATGCTCTCAAGATTTTTTGGGTTGTAGAAAGCCTAGATAAATGACCACCACACACCCCTCAATGGCAATCATTCATCACAACCTCAGCCTTATCATGGGTTAAACAACAACGTAAAATGGTATCTACCCCACGGCAGTACAAAGTGTTATCCACTATAAGGTAGTTCTTAGCTACATGACGTAATCGTTGTCACTCATCCCATGAAAGGTGAGTAGGGACCTTCAACGTTTGCAAATATATAATGATATCCCTGTACCACGGGTCCAAACTTGGAAAATCAGATATGAGCTCCACAAAGATCAATGATTTCTTTGATTTCACTGAAACGAATTTGAGATCAAACTCTTGCAAAATAACAATCCATTTATTGTATTTTCCCCCAATCATCCTTCTAGTGAGGACTAACTGAAATGGATTTATATGAGATACAACCAAGGTTCGACGAAGGAGAATGTAATGTCTCAATATCTGAACCACATGAACGGTGGCCAAGAAAAGCTTCTCCACATGGGAATAATGGATTTCCGCATCAATAAGGTTTTGGCTCAAATAATATATGACATGCTCATGGAGCTCCTCATCCTCCTGAACCAAAACCATACCAACCGTCTCCATGTATGGGACCACATAAATCAAGAAATCACGGCTATAGTCAGGTGGACTAAGCACGGGGGACGATACTAAGGCTTGATTAAGAGCATCAAAGGACTCTTGGGCTCACTCATCCCAGAAAAAAGGAGTGTCCTTCTTTAAAAGATGCACAAATCCTTTAGTCAAATTGGCAAAATTAACTATGAATCTCTGCAAGAAATTTGCCATGCCTTGCAAACATTGAATATGTCTAATGTTACGTGGGGGAGACAATTGAGGTATTGCCTCAACCTTTAATGGATTTACTGTTATACCCTCCCTCGATACGATGAACCCTAGCAAGCAACCAACAGTCACGCAAAATATGCACTTATGAGGATTTAACCGAACCTGATAATGATGACATCTTTCGAATACTAATCTCAAATGGTATGGATGACGCATTCTCAAATGAGAATGAGCAGTGAGGTCATCCAAATACACTTCGATAATCATTTTGAGATCATGAAAAATTAAGGTCATAGCCAACTGAAATGTAGTTCTGACATTTTTAAGGTCGAAGGCATCTTTCGATATGCAAAAGTACCCCAAGGACAAATAAATGCAGTCTTAGGTTGATCCTTGGGTTTGATCTGAATCTAATTATATCTGGAAAAACCGTTGGCATGAAGGAGAATACCTCGCTTCCCACACACTCATCCAAAATATGATCAATAAATGGTGTGGGAAAATTATCCTTAGGACAAGCACAATTTAAATCACGAAAATCAATGCATATATGGATCGCTCCCTCTTTCTTATCAAATGGAACAGGATTTGACACCCACACCATTAGGGGAACGGGATAGATAAAATCGGCTTTTAATAGTTTCTCTATCTCAGCCTTAAGGGTGGTTGCTTTTCTAGGATTCACCGCACACAAAAATTGTCGAACCGGCTTTGCATCCGGATAGGTATTAATTTCATGTTCGACAATACGAGGGTCAATACCTAGCATTTCCTCATATGAACAAGCAAAGATGTCAGGAAACTCTTTAAATAGCTCAGTATAGTCCTTGATCTCATCAAGGGAACAACTCACCCCAATGTAGACATTCTCAACTTTGCTAGGGTCACAAGAAATATTGATAAGAATAGTAGGTGATAAATTCACCATGTTCCCATCATCCATCTGACCAGGAGAGCTCAATGGAACCACGGGACTACCAATCTTCTTGCTAAGAATCTCCCTAAAGTCATCATGCTCCATACGGTCGAGTTCAAGAAGAAAATATGATCAATTATGTAATTCTTCCCAAGGTGGCTCAACCCCAAACATGGCCTCAATAATGGATTCATCCGATGGAAAAACATCATCAAGGCAATCATGCGCATGAGAGGACTCAACTGCCCATGCAGGCAGCACATACAGGTCCTCCTCCTCGATCCGTGAAGAGGAAGGACTAGGTTCTGTAACTTGACCAAGATTTGCTTGATATGCTACCATCATTGTAGGCAACGACACATTGGTTTTGATAGGTCCAATCGAAGGACTCGGTGAAGGAAGAATCCAAGGATCTTCCATATGGGTAGTGTGAAAAGACACCGAATTCAACAAGGATGAAGCCCCATCAAAACTAGATCCGATCATAAGAACGGGTGCAGGGTAGCTAAAGGTTCCCATAAGAGACCAACATTAGAGGAAATTTCAAATCAAAATGGGCCTCCTAAAATGAATTAATAAAATAATAGTTAAAATAATAAAATAATATTTATTAATTTTGGAGGAAGAAAATAAAAAAACTACTTTTTTGTTTGTATTTTTGACATATCTCCTTGTGTTTTTACTCAAATTTCGATCGAGAGAGCTCGTTGGATGTGGAATTAAATTCCGCATCCAACGAGTACCCACTCAGCATACTTTTGATGGACCCCGCTACCCCAAAAACAATAAATACCTAAAAAAATGGAATGATGACATCATCATTCCGTTTTTTCAGGTATTTCTTGTTTTTGGGGTAGCGGGGTTGTCATCATTTCATTTTTTCAGGTATTTCTTGTTTTTGGGGTAGCAGGGTCCATCAAAAGTATGCCGAGTGGGTACTCTTTGGATGCGGAATTTAATTTCGCATCCAACGAGCTCTCCTGATCGAAATTTGAGTAAAAACACGGGGAGATATGTCAAAAATACAAACAAAAAAAGTAGTTTTTTTTATGATACCTATCCCCAAATTTATATTAAAAAAGTGTTTAAGACCTATACGGTATTTCAAATTTAAAGCAATTTCATTGGCTAACACATGATGACATGGAATTTGAATAAAAGTTAAAAGGCCCATTTTGAGTTGAAATTTCCTCTAATGATACTCACACCCACACTCCTAGTTACCGGCTGAGAATGATAGATAATTGGGATAGAAGTTCCCGATGATGCATTAACACTCGAATTACAGAATGAAGTCTGATCATTCGTAATGATATTCCCAGTAAATGGAAAGCATACCACTTGAAAGAGAGAAGAGGTTACGGCTTGCATACTATACATCCAATTTCGGCCTAACGAAATATTGTAGTCAAGGGGCGCATCACTCACCTTGACCTCGATTGCGACGGTCTTCCCTCCCAATTGGACCTTAAGAGAAGGAAGAATCCCATGCGGCCGAAATGATCTACCATCAAAAGCTGTCAACATAGTAACGGACTAAGACAACTTGGGAGAACCCAAACCCTTGCAACATGACAAAGACATCACGGAAGCAACATCGCCTTCGTCAATAACAGTGCGTTTGACGATCACATTAAGACATTCTACATGAATCAAAAGAGACACATAGTAAGGAAAGCGAGGTTGTATTCCCATGGTTTCAAATTTGATAACGAAAGAAGAGTTATCATCATCAACCCTAAGAGAAGAAAGCATCTCCTCTGCGGATGACAAGTTTGAAGTACTTTAAGCGCAGACATCGTACAAGGAGTTTGGCCCAAATCCTCGACAATGGAATAGTTCTGGGCGGTTCAGGCATTAGGATTGTGCCCTGAACACTTTAGGACTCCCTTAGGAATGTGGGGTGAAACTTCAGGTTTATTCGTAGGTTTTTTGATATGCAAAGGGCTCTCAGGTGGAGCGGGTTCCTTTCTAAGGTCCTGTTGTGACGAACCATAATCCTTCGCATGAGTCACAACCTTAGTAGCGCACACCATGTTGACGCAACCATGACCAGTATTGGCCTCCAGCAGATTTTGATCTCCACCCGATGCACAATGGGGATCAATGGTCCTCGAGTTCATATTTTGATTATTGGGTAAATGATTAGTTAGCACGGATAGGCCCTATACTATGAACCTCAAGGCATCTTCCATATGAGGGCACAAGTGAGTGAGGTGGTCCTCCTTACATAACTTGCAAGAAAAATTTACCTTACGTTTATTATGCTTGTCCCCCCCAGCATTATGAGCATTCTTGTCGTTATAATTAGCATTTTCATTCTTATTCCCACCCTTACAATTATTTTTCCATTTTTTCTTATTCCTTCTAGGTTTCTAGTTGCCCTTCTGGTTCGACGATTGCACATAAAGTACACTCACCGTTTGGGTAGGTTGATATGAAGTCATGGCTTATCCCGATGCGGATTGATTAATTCACAATTGGATTACTTGTTTGACAACTGAATTCGGCATGTGGCCGAGGTTTGATCTTGGAATTGAAACTAGATCGCAGAGCATTAGGTATAATCTCATACAAAAGTCTGGATTGAGTGTAGATCAAATCCAACTCTTGTTCCCTAAAGATTGATTGTTTCTCGTTTTGGACTTCAGATGTAGAAACATCCTTCGCAATGTAAGGGAACAATGACTTGAGGAACCACTCAAGGAGAAATTTTGGTGGTATAAAGGCTTTAATCAACTGCTTCCATCTATGGCACTCTTAAATATGATCCAAGATATGTGTGGCTTTGTCTTGCCGAAATGTCGACAAGAGCTCAGTACCAACATCATAACATACGTGTAGCTGAAAGTGATTGAGGAAATTCATGGCAAGGTCATCAAATAAAACCTATGCCCCCCTTGGTAACTCTATATACCATTTCGCTGCAGGCACGGTGAGGGTGCATTGAAATAGCCTCAAACGGATTGAATCTTCATGTAAGGAATTGGAAGAGCACCAAAGGTGAAAAGTAGTGACATGCTCACTAGGATATTCTCCAGCTTTGCCCTTGAACTTGGGAATGTCCGAAGGAAGCTTGTTAGGAATGGTCGGCCAAGCCGAGTCATGAGATACCTGATCATTCATAAGTCTCGATAAGTTAGGTAAGTTCAACGTTGCAAGGAAAGGGAGCCTAGGTTGAGCCGGTCTATGCCATGCTCCTTGATAATTCTGGTTCATGTAAGGCTGATTGCTATAAATACCATGGCCTTTCCCATAATAACCTCCTCCCATTTGACCCATATAGGGCTGCATGGAAGCATTGTGATGTGGTGTACCTTGATTATGCAGTGCTACAAAGCCATAATTGGAAGAGTAAGCAGGTTGTTGATACCCGTACCCATAGGGTTTATAGTTCTGTCAATATTGCGGTCCATAAGACTGTCCATGAGAAGCTCCATAAGGTGTCCCATGGGATGTTCCATGAGAATTTCCATAGTTATGGATATGGGGAAATTATTGAGATGGATCATAAGACGATCTAGAAACAGTGATATGACCTCCCGACACAATAGGAGGTACTTGAATATGAGATACTACCATGCGAGCAGTCGCAGTACGAACATGGATAGTAGCGATATTCCGGCTTGAAGGACCACATGAGTGAGGGGGAGGAAGGGTTGTAAAAATGCATTTGAAGGAGTAGGATTCAAGGATGAAGGGACATGTGAAGGGATGTAAGTGGTGTTCCCAATGGTCACTCGTTTCGGTTCTGGTATCCGCATATAGTTACTAACACTAGGCCTAGGACGGGCATGTGAGGTTGCATCCACCACTGGGATGGAAGGTGCAATGTGACTAGTGCTCCCAAATCTCTTCGTATGGAAAGGAATATGAGTGCCCCCAGGCTTAGTGCTAGGTTCAACTTTCGACTCAACATGATGTGCCGGATCGGGTGTAGGGATATCAGACATGCCATAATGAACATGACTAGTGCTTGTGGGTTCATAATGAATCTCGTCGCCTGGTAACCAATACCGACGACCTGTGAATGAGGGATCATAATCAGAATGTGAAGGTATCTCTCATGAAGGATCATATATGGGAGTAGGATCTTCCTCCCCAACATCGTGAGGTGGAGAGGAAATATCAGGAATCTCATCCTCGTGATATCCCATAGTGTGTGAATCAAAGTGAGAAGTAGTCCTCCCAGACTGTCTGTTTCTCTCTCCCAAAGGAGGAGGAGATGTGGAAGGTGAAAGTCTTACTAAACGATGAGAATGGTGAAACGTCCCGACCGAATCCATAATGACTTAAAAAATGAAAAGAATCAATCTAATTACGCAAACCCTAGGAAAACTAGCATGCACAGAGCATACACCTATAAAATGTGAAGCCAAATTGCAAGCAAACAAGGGTAGGATATGTGAGCTCCCGAATGAAGCAGGTATGTCTCGCCTGGGAGAGGCTTGACACTCCCATACACAACAAGCAGAGGTTCGTAACCAATTATAGTGGCCCTTAGCTTCAATGCATATAGTGACTGTTCTGTCCGACCCCTACCTGGCCAAGACACCTACAGAATAACCTCTAAAAAGTACCCCCTTGATAACCTAGGTAAGGAAACTAAGGTCACCTCGATATAATCAATGCTTAGGCGGACAGTCGCAGGCAGGATTCACCGTATGGGCAGGGTAGCAAAGCCCGAAACTCTCGAAAGAGCCCCCAGATCTGAATACAATCCTGGAGTTATCTCCGATGCTACTCAGTTACAACCAGGGGTCATCCCAATCATAACCACTCACACTACCTCATTCTTAACTCCCTTGTAAGATGAGGATCCTGAGAAACACTAATTATATAAAGGAATTTCACACTCTCACATGGACAGACACATAAATGTTTCATTTAGTGGTCTTGGAGAATTTACTCACAATGAACTATTCCAAGACCCTAAAACCTAGTTTTGTTGGTGCACCCTATAAAAGAAAAGAGTGTAATTCATTTTATTATGCATTGATTTTAATTGGCTTATTACTCAGAAGGGAAAATGGTCATGCAACTAATGATGTTATGATGCAACAAGAAGTAAAATGCACACCTAACAATCAATGCAAATGCACTGTGTCAAATGAAGAACAGGGTATGCTACTACGTGAGGTGAAATTTTTTCCTTCAAATTAATGTGCAATCATTCCTATATGAAAATCTGACTAATACTCTCCAAGCAAACCTAATGCAAGTACCATGAAAAATGCAAAATGCAAACAATGCATAATGATGCAAAAAGCAAATGTTTTTGTATTTTTTGAATTAAATGAGATAAAAAACAAAAGTATGACTCTACAACCCCCAGACTCTGCAAGCACTACCAGGCATCACCCAAGCAAAGAACCAAGGTAAAAGAGACCTAATGCACTAATCCCAAAACAAAAAATAGCAAATGGAATGACAAGAACATTTTCAAAAATTTAAACTAAAAAGCATCTCTAGTCAGAAACAGAGCTGTATACAGACTCCAAAAGCATCCAAGAAGACTCAGCAATCATCCAAACTCACCCAGCAACACTTAATATTCCCCAAAAAGGAAAAACTCAGGGCATACGTGACCGTTTGCAGAAAATCTGTGTATATACGTGGCTATTCCAGGAAAACCCACGTGTACACGCGACTGTGAAGGAAGAACCCGCGTATAGGAAGAAAAAGAGATAAAAAAGAAGGAAAATAGACAAGATGAGGAAAAATTTACTCCTATCATACACTTCTAGGAAAATGTGCCCCCAGAACTGACTCAAAAACATAGAAATCAGAGCAATTCAAGAACATTGAATACCGACAAAACCCCCAAAGGAAATGACTAGGAACTCCTCAGTATGGTCGCCAATTTTGTTACGGAGAAAACTTCCTATGGCTTGGGGTGTACCACAACAGACAGAGTAACTGAAGAAATCAATCCCTTCCCAATATGCAAGAAAAATAAAACATCTAACACTAAAGGATCTCGAAACATCCCTTATTCCGGATGGTTGATGTAGATCCCCGTTGAGCTTTTCCAATTCCGCTTGTGTTAACAATTTTCTCTCTCAACAATCAAAAAACAAGACAAGCATGCTATATAATGGTGTTAGACCTACTCCAGCATATATAATCAATAATGTATAAGCAATTAAAAGCATCCATGGATTCAATATTTATTTAAATGCACACCATTGGACATGAAAAGATATTTCTATTAATATAAATCAGAGATTACAATAATGACAACCTTTGTTGGCACGTCTGCGAAATAGAGAAACTAAGTCCTCCACTTGGGCCTCCACCACCTCAATCCTCCATATCTCGATAGCAAGCTCACAAGAAAAGGAAATCTTGGGAAGAACACCAAGTGCTCCAAGGGACAAAGGGATGTAGACTCAAGTATAAGCAAACTACGACAACAATGGACTATAGTTTTCTTGCTCTTCAATTCCTCCCCCTCAATGTATCCAAAGGGTTCCTTATATAGTGCTTCAATGGGGTAATGGAAGGTCAAATCCGAGCGATCTCAAGGCATATGGAAGGCCAAGAGACAAGTGACTCAGATCCACATCAAGGAAAACTCCAAAAATCTTTGGCCTTTTGCACACATCCCGATGTACGTGGGTTTAAGGGTTATATCCGCATTTATATGCGAGAATGGGTTTAAAATTCGTGTATGGAAAATAACAGGTGTTTTTAGGGATGATCTTAGAAACATCAAAGGTACAAAAATAGTCCATGGGGTCCAAAGATTCTGCAGAGGGACAGGGAAGGCCATAAATGTGTGATCTACCATGTGTGGTAAAATAAGCTGTAACACACTTGCATGTACAAATAAAACTATACTACATGGAGGGGTAATGACCTTTTCAAAGAAATCGAGACATACCTATACATTAGGGGGGGGGGGTTAGTGGGTGAGCGACGACCCTGATTGGGTGCTCTTTAAGCACCACTTGCTCACTATCAAGCTGCATAAAATAATATATATGTCATTTTCAGCAAATCAATGGGTGCACGAAAAACATACTTTCATGTACAAATGAAACTATACTACATGGAGGGACAATGAATTTTTCAAAGAAATTGATACATACCTGTACATTGGGGGGGGGGGGGGGGGGGGGGGAGGTGGGTGAGCGATGACCCCAATTGGGTGCTCTTCAAGCACCACTCACTCACTATCAAGCTGCATAAAATAATATATATGTCAATGTCAGTAAATCAAAGGGGGCAACAAGGAAAAAGATACTTGCATGTACAAAAAACAAGATAGGCAAGATAAGCAATATATAAATATACAACATGAACGAAAAATGTTTTTTTCAAAGAAATCGAAACATACATGTACCTGGGGGGGGGGAGAGAGAGGCGGGTCACCCATCAAGATATCATGCTATGTAACAAAACATGATATATACAATTAGAAATTTTCTAAAACTTAAAAGCATGAATGTTGAATTATTAAATAATGATGACAAATTAAAAAGTAAAGTTCTTACACCTAATGTTGAAGAATCAAAACCATATGCAGCATGCACTGCTGCATCAATGTTCTAAACATCAATCGATGAAATATGCAAATATGGGGTGTTATGGGACACTAGCTGTATATTTGTTCACATAATTTGTTAGATAATGAAATAAAAATAGACTACAAAACAATTGAAAATTTTGATATAAAACAAAATATAATATGAAAATAATGAGTTTTACTTACATATCGAAGTAATCCATTGTCCCGGAACTATGAATCAGGCCCATATCATATTCCTCCACATGATGTGCAAGGGCGTGGAATAAAACGATGCTCTGAATGCTCTGCGTCTCCATTGAGATTTGTAGATGGATCCTTAGTGTGTGATGGGCAGGCCTCAGAAGTTCCAACCCCTTGGCCTACATTGCCTTGGACATCAGTCCCTTGTTGAAGCAATGTATCTACCAAGTCGAATAAGGCCTCATGTGTATCATCAATCACAGGACCCATAGGAGGATACACTTGAGGGGGGTTTGGTGTGTGTGGAGGGAATGACACATGGTTAGGATCAGTCACAGCCCCTTCCCTATCTTGGGGCATCCCATGACCCACACCCTGGAATTTTAAATATTGAAATAGTTCACATGTTTTCCCAGGATAAATTCTACTTACAACTTCCTCAGGAAATAAAATGGGATGTCCCTATTCCCATGAGGGTCTTCATCGAAGACCATATACTAGTGATCCATCCAATTGGCTTTCACATTTGGTTCCATGCACGAGTCTATGGAGATGTGTGCTCGACTAGTGGGTGGAACCAATCCGGTGCTAGGGTCCCAGAATAATGAAAATAATTGGTCTTTGGTTATGTTTAGGTTTTTGATGTCTTTATAGCTCAAACCATCGGAATAGTATTGTCTCGTGGATTCTCTATACAAGATAATGTTGTACAAACCTCCTTGGGAATTGGCAATTGTGTTTGTTATGGTGTCCAATGCCTTGGCTAATGATTGTCTCAAATGGTCCCCCACTCTAAAAGATGAGCTAAGGCACCTCAATGCACCCAAACGAGCTAGAATATGTGAATTCTAATCTTGTTCCCCCTCCATGTTTGGGTTTGTGTCCATGTTTGGGTTCGTGTTTGGGTTTGTGTTTGGGTTTGGTTCTTGGTTATTAGCGAGTTTGCTTTGCACAGTATCTTCAACATTTATGTTATCTGTTAAGATTAAAACAACAAATTACAAATTGTTTTAATATATCATTCTTTGATTTAATTCAATTTTTCTTATTAAATTTGTTTTAACAAATATAAAAACTATCAAATTAACAAAAAAAAACAAAAATTGAAAACAATTGTGGATGATATGGGTACTTACCTTCCATTGGAGTCAAGCCACCTCCAAAAGCTCTAACGCAAAATGTTGGTGCGGTTTTTCGCTACTGTAGTTTTTCACTATCCCAATATTACCTCACTGTGCAAATAAGAAATTGAGGCTTGCAACGTCTGTTTTTATTTTTGTTTTTGTTTTACATATCACATATGCGATATATCTCATATGCAATTTGTAACTATTTAAAAATGCACATGCGATATTGGCTAATTAACCTTAGCCTCGTCTTTTGGCTTGGGTTGTTCCGAACATAGCATCAATAACACATATGTGTTATTGATTTACATTTCGAAAGTGCGTTTCCTATTTCTAAAGTGGCACGCAAAGGTGGAACCAACTTCGTGCAAGTGCCCTGATAGCAAGGAGAGAATCAATATAATCCTTGACAAATGGTAGGTGTGTGTCACAATCCCTAAAGTGAAACAATTTAAAAGAATATTATAGTTAATTGACTATTTATACATCAGTATCTAGGAGAGAGGAAATTAACCTTGAAACAATCATCATTGTCATGGAACATGACATAGTGCAAAATAATATATTCACTTGTGGATTGTCTAATCCATGCTTTACTTGTGATATAACTCAGTCAATTAGAGCTCGCCTTTGTTTGATCTAACATGTCTAGAAAGGGATTTTAAGATTGAAATGACTATTTTATAAAATTTGAATTAGTTTTAATATTTTTAAAGAGAAAAAGTTGGATTTTTCAAGGTGCAAACTATGATTCTAAATATGTTAATATTAGATTCAAAATGTGCAAAATCAAATTCTATAAATGTGAATCAATTTGAAAAAATTATAATTATTGGATTTCAAGTAAATGAATACTCTTCAAATTCTCCTATATTTTTTTTAATCATTTATATTAAGTCTACAATGTATCAAATGCTTTACTATTGAAAATATCAAAACCTTTTAATAATGGTATAAACTTATATACATTGATAATAGAATTTTTTTAAAATATTGGTACACACTTTCAATTGCATTTAATTTACATCTTTCAAAGCTTTTAAATTGGGTTTCATAAAATACATTTATTTATCCCTCCTGTATCTTCATAATTATACATCTTGGTAATAATATAGATGTTTTCATCCTTAAATAGGAGTATCCACATGGAGTTGGTACCTAATTATATTGCGATCAAATTTGCTTCAACAAACTTTACTTCTTCAATACTTCTTCAAACATCCATGTTCATATTAACAGCATCACTTTTAGTATTACAGACTCTGAGCAGATCGACTTTGGAGGGCAAAGCTCATCACTGCATACAAAAAATCAGAATTTCTGATGCAATCTTATACTGTTGTGGGCAAGTTGCAGAGCATACTCTTCTGTTACAGACTCAGAATTTCTGATGCAATCTTATACCACTGTGGGCAAGTTATAGAGCATACTCTTCTGTTACAGACTCAGACTTAAATATTACAGAAAGAATTTCTAATGCAATCTTATACTGCTATGGGAAAGTTGCAAAGAATACTCTTCTGTTACAGACTCAATGTCGTAAGCTCGGCACATGAGTGACTCTAAAACTCTATGCTTCAAATGAGAACTGAAGCCTTTATTTATACAATGTAAGCCGGTCATTCGGTGACCCAAAACTGACATTAACAGGTCATAAAGAAATATTTCGAGGTGATAGTGGGACCACACTATCATTATCTCATCCCTTCACGGTCCGAAGACATATGGGGACCCATAATTCATTATGATAGACAGGCTGATTTACAGATAAAGCCAAAAGAACTGATAAAGATTCCCGACCATAAACAAAGTGAAGTGACAAAGACCATCCCACCACGACTTTCGGATACAAAAATAGATTCTCAGTCGTAAGGATCACGTGCATGGCGACAAATGCAGACTTCTCCAGCTACACCACCGATGTCGACTCCTCCACGGGTACAATCGAAACCAAAGCTATCATTATCATCATAAGGGTAATCACATGATGGATACGAATCTTCAGGAGGGATGGGAGGGTATAGATCAGGAGTGAAACATCTTTCACATCAAAACCGTGGAAAACAGGATTTTCATCGCAAAGGAACTTACTGTCAAAAATTGACTTAACCCAAGAATCAAGAGGGAGTCTACGGATATGCAATTTGGCATCAATCCTGTTTCCTTGACGGTCTCACTTGATAAACTTTTGTTCTGTATAAATGGTATGCTCCAGATGAGTATACCTTCCTCCTTGGTGGCATAGCAGGAATTTAAACCATTGGTGGTTTTGGTCAGCTACTTCCATATCTACTTGCAGGTGTAATACGAAGTTGGCCCTTCTGTTTACCCAGTCTACACGTGGACATAACTTGTCAAGAAATATCTCAATCCATCCAGACCAAGATTTATTCCTGAGATTGCCTGGATATCCACAAATTACACCTGACTTTTCTTCTCTATAGAATTGGAGAATCAAACTATAGGATGTCCAAGTCAAGTTGCCTTCTCTAATGTCAACATACCAGACCGACAGGTCACTTTCTTCATTACAGTCTATCCAGAGCTCTTTTCAATTCCTTATTTTTGATTGGGCATTCTCAAAACTTCTAAAGGATGATCTTTCCCATCTTTCTAAAATCTGAAGCTTTCAAGGTCTGGATGCGATCTGTTTGATCAAAGTGATCTCCAGATATTTCTTTGTTTCTTTTCTGGATGCAAAATCCAGAAGTTGTTTTCTCTCTTCTTCAACGATGGACTCATCCCATGGTTTTAGAAATAAACCATTTCTTGGATGGTACAAAGGTTGGATTGGAGCTTTGCATTTATCTCTGCTAAGTCTAGAGCTTGATGAGCCAGGGGTAAACATACTTAGAGAGGGAGTTGTAGGCTGTGAATTCTCTCTTGTTAGTATATCAGCCAAATAGTTCAAATAACCAGGCTTATATATTATTTCATAATCAAAATTGCTCAACCAAACAAACCATTTAAGCATCCTACTACTATTTTCGGCCATTAGATTTTCATTCTTAAAGATTCCAGGCATGATCTTTAATTCAGTCCTAATTACAAACTTTACAGGTTTTAAAAATAAAATAAAATGCTATACAGTATTTTTTACAGCTAAAATCTCTTTATGGCTCGATGGATAGTTTAACTCAACTGCTTTAAATGAACCAGATCCATATCCACACACATTCTCATTGCCTTCAATAGTTTCAATAAACACTCCACCCCATGTGGATGAAGAGGCGTCTGTTTCAATAACTAGCTGATCAGTACCTTGCGGTAAGAATAAGGAAGGGAGATTTTGGACTCTAGTTTTAATTGTCTGTACTACTAGAGTCATGTTCTCAAACCATTTAGGTGGATTCTTTTTCAGCCTCTATTGCAGGACATGGATGTCACTGGCTTGTCCTCTGTAAAATGGCCTTATGTAGTTTAGGCTCCCCAGGAACCTCTGTAACTGTACTTTGTCTAAAATTTGATCTGGGAAGTGGCTGAACACATTGAGAACATGTTTCTATAGGATTACCTGTCCCTTATAGATACTGACTCCAAGGAAATCTATTTCAGTTTTCCCTATTTCCATTTTACTTTGAGACAGGACTAGACCATGCTTGTAGACCAGATCATAAAAAAGCTGCAAATTTTTAAGATGATCTTGTAAATTTTTTGAACATATCAGGACATCATCTATAAACACCAATGCCCACTACTTATCTCTAAAGATGTCTTCCATTCTCTTTTGAAATTCTGATGGTGCATTGTTTATTCCAAATGGAAAAATTTTCCATTGGTATTGTCCATGAGGGACAACAAATGCTGTTTTATAGCGATCCTTTGCTTCAATGCCTATCTGGTAGAAACCAGACTTTAGATCAAACTTGCTGAATATAGTGCATCCAGCAATCCTCTGCAACAGACTTGCTTTATCTGGCAAAGGATATCTTATCTTCTGAAGAATAGCATTCAAGGGCTTGTAGTTGATAACCAGTCTAGGTTTGCCTCTTTTCATTTCTAAGTGCTTGGTTACCACAAACGCATGACATGCCCAAGGACTCTTGGATGGCTCAATTAGACCTTTCTCAAGTAGCTCTTTAATCTCTTTTGCAAAAAATTATCTTTCAGAGGGAGACATTAACCTTGTTGAAGCCTTCATTGGCTTGATCTTCTGGAGTGGATCAAATGGTAGGCTTACGAAATATTTCTCTCTTTTCAAGAAGGCATTAGGGCTTTCAGAACAACATTATTTGACTATTTTAGTAGAAATATCAGCAAGATATTTTTCTTTATGCATTTGTGCATAGGTGATACAACACTCCATTTTATACAGCTCGGCTACCTTGGGTTTTGCCTCAAATCTTGGAAATATCATCTTGCAATTGCTATTAGCTTCAAAGGATAATGGATAGGAGATTAGCCGGTTATTTACTGTGCAAATAAATAACATTTTCTTCTTATCTACAGTAAATGGGCTGACTCTAAGAAGAAATTCAGATCCAAGGATACAATCTTCCTTGATACTATCTAGTTTGTATAGAGACAAAACTTTAGGGATATTAGTTATTTGTACAGGGAAATATTCTACTTTACCAGTTAGAGAGACTGGAGTTCCTTCTATTGCTGAGCCATGATCAGTAGATCTTTCCCAGTAGAATGGAGGAATGGCCGAACCTCTGGCAAGGTTTAACTAACAACCAAAATCTATCATACAACTTAAAGAATAAGATTTATACTCAGGAGGATAGAATGTTAGGCTTATAAACAATTTAGGACCTTGGAATAATCCTAAGTTTGGTTCAGGTGAAGACGTGGAAGAGACTTTTCTCTGAACTTGGATTTGCATAGCTTTCTCAAGGTGTTTGTTGAGTTCTTCATTTGAATATTGGTCTGTTTCAGTTACCAATATAAGTAACACATCTTTTAAATGCTCGATTTCTGAAACTATCTTTCTCAGCTGCTGTTGATTTTCCCTTATCTAAAGCCTGAGCATCTTTTCCTTATCTCTCCTATAAATTTGTTTTGAATCATGCTCATCCGGGTAATTCCTATAAATATCTGTAGGATTGTATAGTGTAAGAGCATCTAAAGGAGAACTCGCTTTCTCTTTTCCTTTAGTTGATTTCTCAAGAAGAATTAATATTTTTTTCTCTTCTTTGATGTCTCTTCTCAATATATATTCAAAAGCAGGGACAGAGGATAATTGCAGATCGATATCTGCCAATTGTTTTTCTATAGAAGTCTTTTTGCTGAAAGAGCGCATGTACAATGAAAAATCATAGTCTGGTGGCTCACACCCCCCTAAATTTCCATCCGTATCTGAATCAGAGCTGGAATTGGATTAAGAGGAAGGATCAAATTTTGCAAGAGAAATATCTGGGTATGAAGCTGATTTAGATTCAGAATATTCATCGTCAGTTTCATCAGGTAAATAAATTATCTCTCCAGAAGGTGGAGGGGCATCTACAGAACAAACATAAAGATCCCACCAATGTGGATCTAACTTGGAACACAAGGCTGCAAGCCTTGTTTGTTTTTCCTTTCAAGACATTTTCCATCCCAGTGGCCTTTCTTACCACATATAAAGCATGCATTTTTATCCTTCTTTTCAGTTCTTCTTTTGACATAGCACTTGGGATGAGGTTTACTAAATCTAGAAGGATATCTTTTTTCAAATTTTTGAGAACTATGCTTTTTATATTTGTAGGGCTTGTCAGGATGATATCAAGGGCTGCTAGAATACAATCCCTTTTTATTTTTCTTGCACTTACAGGATTCATGCAAGTGAACTCTATTGTGTGCACCACAACCCCAATCTAGCATGCGGGTGACCTCTTTACAAAAAGAGGGAGAATACATACCCTGGTGCCTTTTGAAATCTTTGCTGACTCGGCGTTCAAGACAATGTTCTTGCCAAGTCTCAAGAATATAAGCATGTAGTTGTGCTAAAGACATGCCATGAATAGTAATATGCTTATCTTTTAAGAATTGTTCAACTACATCTGGGACATGACCTAGAAAGCTTCTTAGGTAATGCTTCAAGTATGCTGCTTTGCCAGAATTACCGGAAGAAACTAACAGGTTTTGCATGTAACAAAAATATTCTTCACTTTTGCTTAGATCACATAACATGGCAGACATAAAGAGTGAACTAAATGATCATAATATTCCATATCATCAGGGACATAGAACTCTTTACTTATGCCACGAAGGATTTGTTGATCAACATCATTAGCAGATAGCATCTCATTTCGGGCTTCTTGTGGGAGCCATCTGCACCACTCATATGCTAGGCCTGAGAGACCCACAACCAATTGTGTGCCCAAAATTTGACCAGTGAGGCTACTATCCTATTGTCTTTTATACAGAACCCATTGTCCTAGCATTTGGATTGCATTTTTTATGTTAGCACGAGTCTAACACTGAATATTCAGGACTGGTTGCTCTGGAATTTGGGACAATAAGTTGTTCATGCTATTGCTTCCAAACTGGACTCTGTGTGAAGGTGCTATGGATGGACTTACATCTGGCAAGTGGACATCAAAATCTGGTTGAGGAGGGGGAGGACCTATGACAGAGGATTGACCATCTTCTTGATGTCTCAGAGACATCATTGCAAGATATCTGGGGTTAAGCGTCGGGGGAAATTTCTTAAATTCCACCACCTAATCTGTTATTTCTTTGAATTCTTCCTCTGTTTGTCCAAAATCATATTCAGGAAAATTATCATCGTCAGAGACACTAAACTGTCCAAAAGAAAGACTCTTACCATGAGAGGATTTCTTTGATGTCCTTTTGTGGCTAGAGCAAAGACATGTTCATTGACAGTATGAGATTTTTTCTTTAATTTTTCATTCTTTGTCAAAAGTTCTTCTAGCACGACTAGCCTTTTATCAGTTTTAGTGGCAGTGATCTCCATTGCTATTTTTATTTCAGTTGAATCATGTAAGAGATGATCCAACAACCTAAGTTTAGCTTTTATAGCCTTTATTTTTTTCTTCTCTTCTGCCATTTGTGTTTTTAAGTGATGTCTTGGGCTACATCGTCTAAATTTTGTGCAGTCAATTTGTGCTGCATGTTTCCCCAATTTGCTAACTTGGCTTCATCATAAACCGATTGATCAGGGGTTAAAGATTTGTAAGGTAGAAAATCTTTTTTAGTCTGACCATCCATTGAAAATTGTCTGAATGGGGTTTCCGGAAGATTTCTTCCTGGGATATATGACCTTTGTCCTTGATGGACGATTTCCATTCCTGGGTCACTCCTAGGTAGAGTGAACATACCTAAGGTAGGCAGATCCTTGTTTTTATGGTTTTGGATCCTCTGTAAAATCTTGTGACATGCAGGACATTTAGAATGCTGGCCACGATGTTCATTTTCATGTAATCCAGAAAAGGATGGTTGCGGGGAGGAGGTAGAAGCATAGTTTTCTTTGGCTTGATGCTTGGAATTATTGTAAGAGGATGAGGAGGTAGATCTGATAAATGGAGGTGTAAATCTATGAGTAGGAAGTTCACCTGGGACATGAAAAGAACTGGTATATCTATCAAAAGTAAGAGGCTGAGCAGTGAATGAATTAGCTAGCCTTTCTGTGTTTCTCAGTTCTTTATATTTTACTTCCCATTGTTTGGGATATTTTATACCTATCCAATCAAATGTTACTGGGATGGACTACTTAGATTTTTCCGGATTCCACCACTATGTGCAGGTGTGAACTCCGATGCACATGTGATCGTAGTGGAGGAAGGGTATCGTTACCAAATATAGCAACAACTGCACCTTTTAGTTGGATAATCTTAGACCCAGTATCCATATTAAAGCCTTTACGTAGAATATAGGGTTTTAGTAGGTCATAGATGTAAGGGTCTTCCAAACTTACAGAATACTTAGGGTAGGTGGTGCCAAAGGCAGGACCATCATGAAAGGGAGTGGTAAAACTGCCAATTATCACATCGGCAAAGGTTTGATGTCTGGTTTCTATGGCGACACATAGGGTGGAGATAGGTAATTATGGGCGTACTAACAGCCCCAATCCAAGCTTAATGGTTCCTAGATGTACGTATTTAAAACCTTGAGCTTTTTCCCAATCAATCTGGCATTTTTCCAATAGATTAATATGAACAGGTTCATCTTTATCAGTGAAAGATACATCTATGGATGATACTTTAATTTGGGTTGTTGTTTTTAATTACCACCGATTTAGCTTATATACATCGTTGGGGAGAATGGTAGGGAGCTGCCAGTTTTTTGAAGGATTTAAGTCTTGGATGTGGATAACTGAAGATTCAGAAGTGGACGGTTCTTTCTAAAATGAAGATCTATGTTCTGCTAAAGATACTTCTGTATCATTGTTTGACTCACAATCTAGATTTCTGAGAGGAACTGTATCCATTTGTTGCAGCTGCAACTATTTCCCAAATTCTATAAAAATTTTGGACCCTCCTTTTAATTTTATCTTGCATGGATTTGTTTTGGATTGCTGAACTTTGTTGAATTGAGATAAATTGTTTAACATTTTCAGAGGTGAATGACTATGATTTGATTGACTTGAAACTGAAGTTTTGGTTTGTTTATAATTTCCTTTTCCACTGTCGAAAGTCATTTGAACAAAGAATCAGGGCTGTAGTTCTATATGTAGCCGCTGTTGCAGAAGCTAAATGCTTAATGTTTCGACGGTTAGCTGTTATCTTTGCCGATGCCATGGTTTTGACTTTGTGATATTGTTGCTTTTCACTCTCGGAATGGTTTATGACTTTAATCAGAAGTCGTAGTCCTTATGTCGTCCGTTGTTGCGGCTCCTCAGCAAACTAACTATCCGACATATAGTTATTCCATTTACAGATGTTTTGTTCTAATTTTTCACCGATATTTTCTATTTCCGTGGAACCCTCAGTCCATGTGACTTCCACCATTACGGCTCCTCATCGAACTAGCCGCCCGATGTTGTAGTGGTTTCGAGGTCTGATGCTTGACTACGGTGACATTTAATGTTTTTTTCTCACTGACATTGCAGAAACCAGAGTTTTTCCATCACCCACCATTGCGGCTCCTGATTGAACTGATCCTCCGATGCTTAGTGTTTTTTGCTTCCGACTGTCGGTAGGGTCTTCCTGCCGTTTGTTGTGCTGTCACTCTATTTTATGGGATGGTGAAGTTTCCCATGGACACTGGTCGAGTCAATGTTTATGAGATGTAGAGCGCAGTTTGGGGGTTTGGTGTTTTGAGAAATGGTGGTTATTTTGTCATTCTTCATGCCTTCATTGGAGGATGTCAAATTGGTCCACATGCGTCCTGGACTGAGATTAAAGTCTATTTTTTGGACTTGTGTTTTTAGTTCGGACAGTGGATTTAGAGGATTTTTAGGCCCAGCTTGCAGGATTCTCTTTGCCTTATCTTTTCATAATTTTTATTTGTTTATAGTTCATTTCACAGAATGCATCTATTGANAATGCAGAAGCAGAGATGAGGATAGAGAAGAAGAAAGTCAGGTCTAAGCTCAACAGGGTCTAGCAAGGGACCAATGGATTACTGAGCATAATAAATAGAAGCAGAGGCCCAGGCTTGGAAAATTTCGTCAGTTACCAAGCTGGTCCCTTTTCATAAAAGTGCTCTTAAATTGTAAATCTAAAATGTAATGTTCGTATGAATCATGAGCACTCACAAAAGGACAAAGGTGTGAGATTAAACGGCTGGGGGAGCCCAAAGGTTGCCGAGGGGTAGCCCAAGAGTTTTACTTGTAGTATAAGTATAGGAGAATTAGAGGGAAAGGGTGGACCTTAACCTTTGAGACTTGTGAGAACCTATTGTAAGAAGAACTATTTCGTTTTGCAATAAGAATTACAATTTTCCTATTGGAGAAAGCTTGGTGGAACTTTTCAAATGCTATGCCATGGATGTGTTGAATGTGAACTATTTCCTTTTTAGCTTTGTGTCCATTAACTATTAGATCATTCTAACTCTTTGAACCTATGTTCTTGTATGAATGCTCTCTAGTTTATTCTATGAAATTTCCACTATGAGTAGTGAATATTGTTCATAAACAATTAGCTATCTAGTTGTTCATATATCTATAAATGTTCATGTATTTTGAAATAAGTAACAGCTATATGTGATTTTTCTTAATGCATGCGCAAAACACATTACTCATTAATGAATGATAATCTTGCTCCCTAGGGATAGGTTAGATAGTTAGTTTTCATTTCTTGTTGTGTGTGATTTAGATGCGAGAGAGTTAAGATGAGAGGTAAGAACCTGCGCATCACATTGTGACGCTCATCGTATTCTCTATCAATTTTCATTCTTAGGTAGGAACTTGCATCTCATATTTAAACATAAAACTAAAACATACACGGTGGACCGGGCTGCAACTGGTAAAACCTTTTATTTTTGGTTACTTTGACCTACGGTAGCTGGACCGTAAACTGGAGTATAGATTCCCCATACTAAACAGTAATGGGCTAGCCAGGAACGTTACTGGGGAGAATCCCTTGCTGTTGTTGCTTGCTATTTTCTAGGCCTCAACACCATTGCAGGGTCCATTTAGATAGGGATTCTAGCTCGACACACAACGAGGATTTATGGCGCCTTCACCTATGGCTGGGACCTCTAACACGACAAACCCATTAAGACCAAACAGTAAACTCAGAGGTTGTTTCCACCTCTTACAAGACCAGTTCAGCAGATTGTAAGCAAAGTAGAAAAATACATTTTAGACAGATTGCAGATGTAAAATAACATTTACTGACAGATAGTTTAAATTCCTGCTACGCCACCAAGGAGGAAGGTATACTCATCTGGAGCATACCGTTTATACAAAACAAACATTTAACAAGCGAGACCATCAAGGAAATAGGACTGATGCCAAATTGCATACCCGTAGACTCCCTCTTGATTTTTGGGCTGAGTCAATTTTTGACGGTGAGTTACTTTGCGATGAAAATCCCATTTTCGACGGTTCTGATGTGGAAAGATGTTTCAGTCCTGATCTATATCCTCTCATCCCTCCTGAAGATCCATATCCATCATGTGATTACCCTTATGATGATAATGACAACTTTGGTTTCGATTGTCCCTGTGGAGGAGTCGACATCAGCGGTGCAGCTGGAGAAGTCTGCATCTATCGCCATGCACATGATCCTTACGACTAAGAATATGCTTTTGTATCCGAAAGTTGTGGTGGGATAGTCTCTGTCACTTCACATTTTTTATGGTCGGGAATCTTTATCAGTTTTTTTGGATTTATCTGTAAAGCAATCTGTCTGTCATAATGAATTCTGGGTCGCCATATGTCTTCGGACCGTGAAGGGATGAGATAATGATAGTGTGGTCCCACTATCACCCTAGAATATTTCTTTATGACCTGTTAATGTCAGTTTTGGGTCATCGGATGACCGGCTTGCATTGTATAAATAAAGGCTTTAGTTCTCATTTAAAGCATAGAGTTTTATAGTCGCTCATGTGCTGAGCTTATGAGATTGAGTCTGAAGAAGTAAAGTTTGTTTAAGCAAATTCGATCTTGGTATCTTGGTATCAGAGCTAGAACTATCTGTGAGTAAATGTTATTTTACATCTGCAATCTGTCTAAAATCTATTTCTGTAATTTGCTTACAATCTGTTGAAATGGTCTTGTAAGAGGTGGAAATGGCCTCTGAGTTTATTGTTTGGTCTTAAGGGGTTTTTCGTGTTAGAGGTCTCAGCCACAGGTGAAGGCGCCATAAATCCTCGTTGTGTGTCAATCTAGAATCCCTATCTAAATGGACCCTGCAATGGATACAGTTCCGCTCGGTAATCTAGATTGTGAGTCAAACAATGATATAGAAGTATCTTTAGCAGAACATAGATCTTCATTTTGGAAAGAACCGTCCACTTCCAAATCTTCAATTATCCACATCCAAGACTTAAATCCTTCGAAAAACTGGCAGCTCCCTTCCATTCTCTCCAACGATGTATATAAGCTAAATTGGTGGTCATTAAAAATACAAACCCAAATTAAAGTATCATCCATAGATGTATCTTTCACTGATAAAGATGAACCTGTTCATATTAATCTATTGGAAAAATGCCAGATTGATTGGGAAAAAGCTCAAGGTTTTAAATACGTACATATAGGAGCCATTAAGCTTGGATTGGGGTTGTTAGTATGCCCATATTTACCTATCTCCTCCCTATGTGTCGCCATAGACGCCAAACATCGGACCTTTGCTGATGCGATAATTGGCGGTTTTACCACTCCCTTGCATGATGGTCCTACCTTTGGCACCATCTACCCTAAGTATTCCGTAAGTTTGGAAGACCCTTACATCTATGACCTGCTAAAATCCTATATCTTTCCTAAAGGCTTTAATATGGATACTGGGTCTAATATTATCCAACTGAAAGGTGCAGTTGTTGCTAGATTTGGTAATGATACCCTTCCTCCACTACGATCACATGTGCATCAGAGTTCACACCTACACAACGTGGTGGAATCTGAAAAATCTAAGTAGTCCACCCCATTAACCTTTGATTGGACAAGCATAAACTATCCCAAACAATGGGAAGTAAAATATAAAGAACTGAGAAACACATAAAGGCTAGCTAATTCATTCACTACTCAGCCTCTTACTTTTGATAGATCTACCAGTTCTTTCTGTGTCCCAGATGAACTTCCTACTCACAGATTTACACCTCCATTAATAAGATCTACCTCCTCATCCTCTTACAATAATGTCAGGCATCAAGCCAAAGCAAACTATGCTTCTACCTCCTCCCCGCAACCATCCTTTTCTGGAATACATGAAAATGAACATCGTGGCCAGCATTCTGAATGTCCTGCATGTCACAAGATTTTATAGAGGATCCAACACCATAAAAACAAGGATCTACCTACCTTAGGTATGTTCTCTCTACCTAGGAGTGACCTAGGAATGGAAATCATCCATCAAGGACAAAGGTCGTATATCCCAGGAAGAAATCTCCCGGAAACCCCATTCAGACAATTTTCAATGGATGGTTAGACTAAAAGAGAGTTTCTTCCTTACAAATCTTCAACCCCTGATCAATCGGTTTCTGATGAAGCCAAGTTAGAAAATTAGGGAAACATGCAGCACAAATTGATTGCACAAAATTTAGATGATGTAGCCTAAGACATCATTTTCTTAAAAACACAAATGGCAGAAGAGAAGAGAAAAATATAGGCTATAACAGCTAAAATTGTGTTGTTGGATCATCTCTTACATCATTCAACTGAAATAAAAATAGCAATGGATATCGCTGCTACTAAAATTGATAAAAGGCTAGCCGTGCTAGAAGAACTTTTGACAAAGACTAAAAAATTAAAGAAAAAATCTCATACTATCAATGAACATGTCTTTTCTCTAGCCACAAAAGGACATCAAAGAAAATCCTCTCATGGTAAGAGTCTTTCTTTTGGATAGTTTAGTGTCTCTGAGGATAATAATAATCTTGACTATGATTTTGGACAAACAGAGGAAGAATTCAAAGAAATAACAGATTGGGTGGTGGAATTTAATAAATTTCCCCCAGTGCTTAACCCCAGATATCTTGCAATGATGTCTTTGATACATCAAGAAGATGGTCAATCCTCTGTCACAGGTCCTCCCCCTCCTCAAGAAGATTTTGATTTCGACATGCCAGATGTAATTCCATCCACAACACCTTTGCACAGATTCCAGTTTGGAATCAATAGCATGCACAACTTATTGTCCCAAATGCTAGAGCAACGAGTCCTGAATATTCAGTGTCAGACTCGTACTGACATAAAAAATGCAATCCAAATGTTGGGACAATGGGTTCTATATCAAATACAATAGGATAGTAGCCTCACTGGTCAAATTTTGGGCACACAATTGGTTGCAGGTCTCTCAGGCCTAGCATATGAGTGGTGGAGATGGCTCCCACAAGAAGCCCAAAATGAGATGCTATCTGCTGATGATGCTGATCAACATATCCTCCGTGGCCTAAGTAAAGAGTTCTATGGCCCTGATGATCAGGAATATTATGATCATTTAGCTTCACTCTTTGTGTCTGCCAGATTATGTGATCTAAGCAAAAGTGAAGAATATTTTTGTTACATGCAAAACCTGTTAGTTTCTTCCGGTAAGTCTGGCGAAGCAGGATACTTGAAGCATTAACTAAGAAGCTTTCTAGGTCATGTCCCAAATGCAGTTGAGCAATTCTTAAAAGATAAGCGTATTACTCTTCATGGTATGTCTTTAGCACAACTGCATGCTTATATTCTTGAGACTTGGCAAGAACATTGTCTTGAATGCCGAGGCAACAAAGATTTCAAAAGGCACCAGGGTATGTATTCTGCCTCTTTTTGTAATGAGGTCGCCTGCATGCCAGATTGGGGTTGTGGTGCACACAATTGAGGTCACTTGCATGACTCCTGTAAGTGCAAGAAAAATAAAAAGGTATTCTATTCTAGCAGCCCTTGATATCATCTTGACAATCCCTACAAATATAAAAAGCATAGTTCTCAAAAATTTGAAAAAAGATATCCTTCTAGATTTAGTAAACCTCAGCCCAAGCACTATGTCAAAAGAAGAAATGAAAAGAAGGATAAAGATGCATGCTTTATATGTGGTAAGAAAGGCCACTGGGATGGAAAATGTCTAGAGAGGAAAAACAAACCAAGGCTTGCAACCTTGTGTTCCAAGTTAGATCCACATTGGTGGGATCTTTGTGTTTGCTCTGCAGATGCCCCTCCGCCTTCTGGAGAGATAATTTATTTACCTGATGAAACCGACGATGAATATTCTGAATCTGAATCGGCTTTAGACCCAGATATTGCTCTTGCAAAATTTGATATTTCCTCTGAATCCAATTCCAGCTCTGATTCAGATACAGATGCAAATTTAGGGGGGTGTGAGCCACCAGACTATGATTTTTCATTGTACATGCTCTCTTTCAACAAAAAGAATTCTATAGATAAACAATTTCCAGATATGGATTTGCAATTATCCTCTGTCTCTGCTTTTGAATATATATTGAGAAGAGACTTCAAAGAAGAGAAAAAGAAACTCTTAAGTCTTCTTGAGAAATCAACTAAAGGAAAAGAAAAAGAAAATTCTCCTTCGGACGCTCTTACACTATATAATCCTACAAATATTTATAGGAATTACTCGGATGAGAATGATTCAAGACAAAGTTATAGGAGAGATAAGGAAAAGATGCCCAGTCTTTAGATAAGGGAAAAACAACAGCAGCTGAGAAAGATAGTTTCAGAAATCAAGCATTTAAAAGATTTGTTACTTATATTGGTAACTGAAACAGACCAATCTTCAGATGAATAACTCAACAAACACCTTGAGGAAGCTATGCAAATCCCAGGTCAGAGAAAAGTCTCTTTCCCATCTTCACTTGAACCAAACTTAGGATTATTCCAAGGTCCTAAATTGTTTATAAGCCTAACCTTCTGTCCTCCCGAGTATAAATATTATTCTTGAAGTTGTATGATAGATTATGGTTGTTAGTTAAACCTTGCTAGAGGATCGACCATTCCTCCATTCTACTGGGAAAGATCTGCTGATCATGGCTCAGCAATAGAAGGCACTCCAGTCTCTCTAACTGGTAAAGTAGAATATTTCCCTATACAAATAACTAATATCCTTGAAGTTTTGTCTCTATACAGAATAGATAGTATCAAGGAAGATTATATCCTTGGATCCGAATTTCTTCTTAGAGTCAGCCCATTTACTATAGATAAGAATAAAATGTTATTTATTTCCACAGTAAATAACCGGCTAATCTCTTGTCCATTATCCTTTGAAGTTAATAGAAAGTGCAAGATGATATTGCCAAGACCTGAGGCAAAACCCAAAGTAGCCGAGTTGCATAAAATGGAGCACTGTATCGCCTATGCAGAAATGCAAAAAGAAAAATCTCTTGCTGATATTTCTGCTAAACTAGTTAAAGACTATTGTTCTGAAAGCCCTAATGCCTTCTAGAAAAGAGAGAAATATTTTGTAAGCCTACCATTTGATCCACTCCAGAAGATAAAGCCAATGATTAAGGCTTCAACAAGGTTAATGTCTCCCTCAGAAAGAGAATTTTGTGCAAAAGATATTAAAGAACTACTTGAGAAAGGTATAATTGAGCCATCCAAGAGTTCTTGGGCGTGTCTTGCATTTGTGGTAAACAAGCACTCAGAAATGAAAAGAGGCAAACCTAGACTGGTTGTCAACTACAAGCCCTTGAATGCTATTCTTCAGAAGGTAAGATATCCTTTGCCAGATAAAGCAAGTCTGTTGCAGAGGATTGCTGGATGCACTATATTCAGCAAGTTTGATCTAAAGTCTGGTTTCTACCAGATAGGCATTGAAGCAAAGTATCTCTATAAAATGACATTTGTTGTCCCTCATGGAAAATACCAATGGAAAGTTTTTCCATTTGGAATAAACAATGCACCATCGGAATTTCAAAAGAGAATGGAAGACATCTTTAGAGATAAGCAGTGGGCATTGGTGTTTATAGATGATGTCCTGATATGTTCAAAAAATTTACAAGATCATCTTAAACATTTGCATCTTTTTTATGATCTAGTCTACAAGCATGGTCTAGTCCTGTCTCAAAGTAAAATGGAAATAGGTAAAAATGAAATAGATTTCCTTGGATTCAGTATCCAGAAGGGACAGGTAATCTTGCAAAAACATGTTCTCAATGTGTTCAACCACTTCCTAGATGAGATTTTAGACAAAGTATAGTTAGAGAGGTTCTTGGGGAGCCTAAACTACATAAGGCCATTTTACAGAGGACAAGCTAGTGATATCCATGTCTTGCAATAGAGGCTGAAAAAGAATCCACCTAAATGGTTCGAGAACATGACTGTGGCAGTACAGACAATTAAAACCAGAGTCCAGAATCTCCCTGCCTTATCCTTACCACAAGGTACTAGTCATCTAGTTATTGAAACAGACGCCTCTTCATCCACATGGGGTGGAGTGTTGATTGAAACTATTGGAGGCAATGAGAATGTGTGTGGCTATGGATCCAGTTCATTTAAAGCAGTTGAGTTAAACTATCCATTGAGCCATAAAGAGATTTTAGCTGTAAAAAAGACCGTGCAACATTTTATTTTATTTTTGAAACCTATAAAGTTTGTAATTAGGACTGACTTAAAAATCATGCCTGGAATCTTTAAGAATGAAAATCTAATGGCCGAAAATAGTAGTAGGATTCTTAAATAGTTTATTTGGTTGAGCAATTTTGATTATGAAATAATATATAAGCCTGGTTATTTGAACTGTTTGGATGATATGCTAACGAGAGAGAATTCGCATCCTGCAGCTCCCTCACTATGTTTACCCCTGGCTCATGAAGCTCTAGACTTAGTAGAGATAAAGGCAAAGCTCCAAACCTTTGTACCAGCCAAGAAATGGTTTATTTCTAAAACCATGGGATGAGTCCATCGCTGAAGAAGTAAAGTTTGTTGAAGCAAATTTGATCTTGGTATCTTGGTAAGGAAAGCATGAGTGATAAATTCCAAAAACGCACATGCGTTTCTAGTTCATCAATTACTAAACCTTCATGCAAGATGGACAACATGGTCAAGAATGTGCCCATGTTATTAACACATTGAAACGTGGAAAATAATTCATGCATGTTATCAACATGTGCACATTAAAATAATGCGGGTGTATTTCCATAATTCAGACACGTTCCTCTAAATATCAAAAAATAAAACAGGATGCTGGCCTCATTCTCCCCATTATCCATCCTCGACCATATTCTTCCATTGTAGCAACATGATCATGTATTGGTCCATTTCCAACCCTTCAAACTAACTTCAAACCAAGGCCCATTTCTACCCCTTCATGTATTCCTTTTAAGTCCTCCATATTTTTTTTTGTTTATATGCTTGTTTGATTTAAACAAAAAAACATGATTAAAAAACATATTGTTTCTACACGCAGATTATTTTTATTTGATTACAATGAAAAAAAACATAAATCATATCCATAAACAAACATTGAACTAAAGGAATAAACAAACATCAACCTTGAGAAAAACCCAAACACTCAAACCCATATTAGCCAAGATTTAAACCAATTGAGAAACTTGGTTGAAGAGCTCAGGACTATAAGCGAACCATCAAGAGTTTAACTACCCACATATATTGATAGAATCATTGCCTCTCTTGACCATTCCCAAGGTTAGTTGTTGATTATATAAGAAAATAGGGTCATTATGAGACATTTCTACTCCACTGATAATAGTAAAGATCATATCAAAGATTTGAAATTTATAAAACAAATTATTGTTGGATTTTTTATTGACCCCAGAACCAACCATCCTCCTAATCCATGAAAGAGACACCTTTGCATGGATTAGTGCACATAAGAACCATTGAAAACAACTTGGATGAGTCATTGATTCATATATTTTGATAAACCTCCTTGCTAGAATAAGGAGGTTCCATTATAGTTTCTTCAGAAACTACATGTTGCAAACAACTTGGGTTTCTACAAGAACTATTTTGACATTGGAGAGTTTCAAGGGATTAGACTTAGATCAGCCCGAAATCGACCAATAATTAGGCATAATCCATTTAGAGGGTCGTATTTTCCTAGGCATGCACCTATCCCCCCACCCAAAGATAGCTCATATATTATATCACATGGATAATAATGGCATTGTTATATAAAGTATTACATGTAGTGTACTCCAATATAGTACATTCGTGGCATCCTCTAGACATGATCCATTATAGGAGTATGGCAAGCCCTCATGTGTAGTTCCTTTGGGGCACATCCAACATAAACCTTCCATGAAAGGTATTCAGGAAAGGGTCTCTTATTTGTGTTGAAATAATGTAACTGCGAAAGATATTATATTGTACTTTATATTATATTATTATTGTTTCTCCCTTCTAGAGATGTTGTTCCTCTGATTAAGGATGTTATTGATATAATTGTTCATGTAAAGTCTTGAGGTAAAACCTTCATTGTAAATCGATTCAATAGAACCCACAAAAGAATTATAAAATGTATTTTTGTGTCTCCCAAGGCAAGTCGGTCGTGTTGGGGAGGTGAAGTCGGCCCTGTTGGGTTATTAGACATCCTAGATGATGTATATAAGTAGATTAGGAACCCTCCCCATTTGGAAACACTCACAACTCAAGCAAGTTTGATAGAGAGAGAAAGAGCAGTCCATCTGAAGGAGAAGAATTAGCCTATCTTATTCTTAGAGTCATGCATTGTACTTGGTGGGATTCTATATCAAGGATTTTTTGCTAAGTTTTCTTCTCCATGAGGGTTTCCCAAGATAAAAAATTGTGTCTTCTTTGTCTTGTTGTGCTTGTCATTCTTTTAGTGATATTCTTCTTATTGGACATAAAACTTTTAAAAATATACCATGGTATCAAAGGCAACTTGAAAGAAGACATTGTGCAACAATTTTTTCCACTAGTACCAGAAGCTAGAGTTTTATGTTCCAGACAACTCCCTCATTAGATCAGCCAAAAAATAACGATAGATTAACTCTCTCTATGAGGGCGCATATTTTTGCGGTGACAGAATTTAGTTTTGAAGACTTTCAATTTTTGACTTGTCACTTCTGTCGGGAGGAACTAGGGAACCACAATTTTGAAGGTTCCATACACAGATTCAAGAAAAGTAAGATACAATCTAACTCACCTTGGGGAGGCACATCATTTACACCAATCATCCCTACAAGTGATCATAACTCAAAAATAAGGTATTTTCCATCAAACCCTAGTTCATCCTGAAGAAAATTCTACAATGAGCTCTCAAATTGGTAAGTACTATCTCCTTTATTTCTATTTGAGGTTCTCATTCTTTGAAGATGACAAACATAACCAAGCTTGATGAAACTATTGAAGGAGTAGAAAATTTTAGATCATGGAAATACATAATCATGCTCATCCTTGAAGAACATGATCTAGAAGGATACATCAAAGAAGAGGTCAAGGAACCAAAGGGAGATGAAGAAAAGGAAGGAGAAGAACAAGAAGGACTTTATCAAATCCAAAAGGATCATAGATGATTCCATCAAGGATCATTTTATTCCTCAAGTATCATCAAAGAATACTAGGAAATAAATATTTGATACTCTGACTAGTCTATTTGAAGGAAAGAATATCAACATAAGAATGACATTGAGAAATCAAATCAAGGGAGTGAATATTCAAAAGGAAAAAACTATGCATTCATAGTTCACAAGAGTGTCTGAGATCAAAGAACAATTGGAGGCTATCAATGACATGGTGGAGAAAGAAAAAGTTGTGATGACCACCTTGAAAGGTCTCCTAAGAGTTTTGGAATCTTTCATTAGAGGTCTATGTGCTAGAAGAAATATTACCAAGTTCGGCATACTTTGGCAAGAATGTGTTGAGGAAGAAGGAAGGATATCCAATAAAGAAGAAAAGCTAAATGATGATCAAAATCAAGACTTGGGAACTCATACAAAGAAAGGATCAAACAAGAGAAATAATTGTGATCAATCCCCTAGAAGAAATGAATAGTTTTTAATGAACTCAAGACCCAAGAGATACTTCTCATCTTTTGAATGCTTCATATGTCACATTATGGACACATTGCAAAAAATTGTCCACTCAAAGAAGAACAATTCAAGAAGGGAAATAAGAAGTTCCATGCACATACAATTGAAGATGATGACCCAGATAAACAAAAGAACAATGAAGATGAAGAATCCACTGAAGAATATGTTTTGATTTCATCCCTTGCGAGATCAGTCTCTCATGGAAGTGACAATTGTCTCCTAGATAGTGGAGCTTCCAGAAATATGATAGGTTATAAAGAATCTCTCAATGTCTTGTTAAAAAATAATCTTGACACAAAGTAAATCTTGGAGATGACTATCAATATCCAATCAAAGGAATGGGAGAATCCTATTACAAGTTAGACTCAGGAAAGTCCATGAATATGAAAGAAGTCTTATTTGTCACAAGATTGAAAAATAAATTACTTTCTATCTTAGCCTTAGATAAGAAAGGTTTTAGATTTGCTTTTGTAGATGGAGAAGTACTAATGTGGCAAAAGGAAAATACTATAGATGATGTAGTTGTGATTGGTGAAGAAGAAGGAGGACTTTACAAGATAAAGGGACACTCAGACTCAACCCTAATAGAAATCACTGTCAACCCTTATGAAATGTGGCATAGGAGACTTTCTCATGTGAAATACAAAGCACTACCAATTATGAGCAAGGTAGTCATAGGTTTACGAGAAATTCAAGTCAACCATGAAGGAGTTTGCAAAGAATGTTCTCAAAGGAAGAATACCAAGAACCCATTTCCAAGTAGCAACAATAAATAAAAATGGATCTTGGAAATTGTTCATTCATATGTATGCGGTCCGATGTCAGACACTTCATTAAGAAAGCTCTTATAGAGAATTTATTTGAAAAGAAGATCGAGACCTTGAGACCCGACAATGGAGGAGAATTAACTTCAAATGAATTCAAGTATTTATGCAAAGAATATGGGATTAATAGGGAGTTCGACACACCCTATAATCCTCAAGAGAATGGAGTGGCAAAAGAAAGAAGAGTACTATCATGGAAATCGTGAAAGTCATTATTCATGATCAAGAGCTACCCATTCACCTATGGGTTGAAGCAACTAGAACCATAGTGTATGTTCAAAACATTATATCCCATAGTGCTTGTGGGAACAAATCCCCAAAATAAATGTTTACCAAAGAGAATCCTAAAGTCGGCCACCTGAAGATATTTGGCTTCTTGTATTCATACATGTTCCCAAGGAGAAAATATCCATTAGAGGAAATTAATAAAATAAAATAATAGTTAAAATAATAAAATAATATTTATTAATTTTGGAGGAAGAAAAGAAAAAAACTATTTTTTTGTTTGTATTTTCGACATATCTCCCTATTTTTTTAATCAAATTTCGATCGAGAGAGCTCGTTGGATGCGGAATTATTGGATGTAGAATTAAATTTTGCATCCAACAAGTACCCACTCTGCATACTTTTGACAGACCCTGATACCCCAAAAACAAGAAATACTAGAAAAAATCTTAGGTATTTCTTGTTTTTGGGATAACAGGGTCCATCAAAAGTATGCAGAGTGGGTACTCATTGGATGTAGAAAAAAATCTCTGGTATTTCTTGTTTTTAGGGTAGCAGGGTCCATCAAAAGTATGCAAAGTGGGTACTCATTGGATGCAGAATTAAAATTCTGCACTCTCCATACTTTTGAAGGACCTTGCTACCCCAAAAACAAGAAATACCTGAGATTTTTTCTGCATCCAACGAGTACCCACTCTGCATACTTTTGATGGACCCTGCTACCCCAAAAACAAGAAATACCTAAGAGTTTTTCTGGTATTTCTTGTTTTTGGGGTATCAAGGTCTTTCAAAAGTATACATAGTGGGTACTCATTGGATGCAGAATTTAATTCCGCATCCAAAGAGCTCTCTTGATCAAAATTGGAGTACAAACACAGGCATATGTGTCGAAAATATGAACAAAAAAAATAGTTTTTTTATGATTNACGGTATTTCAAATTTAAAGCAATTTCATTGGCTAACACATGATGACATGGAATTTGAATTAGGGTTGAAAGGCCCATTTTGAGTTGAAATTTCCTCTAGTGAAAATCAGACCCTTCTAGAAAGTAGGGAATATTTGTTGGATACAGTGATCAGTAGAGTTCTTATAGAGTGTACATTCCAGGTTATTTCCATATCGAGATAAGAAGATATGTTATATTTGATGAAGATGCAGCCTTCAGTAAGTCCATAGAGAACCATGTAGATGAATATCAAGAAGAAGAACATGATGCCCCCAGAGTTGAAGAAACCTATAAAATATCAACCATCAATGTTGAAGAAGAACAATTACCAGAGTACCATGACATGATAGAGCCTCAAAGTCCGATGGAGACACCTCATGAAATAATTTAACAAAAGAGAAGCATCTTGAGCTTGAGATGTCATCCATGGTGCAAACAAATGTGGAGATATAGAAGGAAGAAAAAGATGAAGGACTTATTTCATCTATGTGGCCTTGATGTGTAATCTTGTTGATGCAAAACCCACCTGTTTTGAAGAAGCTACAAAGGATAAGGAGTGGATAGATGCATTGATCAAATAATACCAATCTATCATAAAGAATGATGTTTGGGATGTAGTACCAAGATCGAGGGATAGGTCAGTTGTTTCTTCAAAGTAGATATTCAAGACAAAATATTCAGCAGGAGGAAGTATTGACAAGTACAAGGAAAGATTTGTAGCTCGAGGATTCTCGTTAAAAGAAGGAATTGGTTATGAAGAGACCTTTGCACTGGTAGCAAGATATACCTCAATCAGAACTATCATTTCCTTGGAAGCCAAAATGGAATGGAAGCTACACCAAATCGATGTAAAAACTACATTCCTAAATGGAGTAACAGAACAAGAAGTATACATTGACAAACCTCCAAGTTTTGAAACCCAAGAAATAAATTCACATGAATGTAGATTGAACAAAGCACTGTATGGATTAAAGCAAGAACCAAGAGCATGGTATGGAAGAATTAATGGATTTATGATGAGCTTGGGCTTTACCAAGAGTAGCGGCAGATTCCAACCTTTATTATAAGGTTGTTGTTGAAGGTCTTATGATTATGTAGCTATATGTTGATGATGTATTTCTCACAGGTGAAGAAAAGATTATTAGTGAAAGTAAGAAGAATCTTGTTGCAGAATTTGAAATGAAAGATCTTGGTATGATGCACTATTTTCTTGGTCTTGAAGTGTGGTAGTTCCTAGATGATGTATTTCTCACAGGTGAAGAAAATATTATTAGTGAAAGTAAGAAGAATCTTGTTGCTGAATTTGAAATGAAAGATCTTGGTATGATGCACTATTTTCTTGGTCTTGAAGTGTGGTAGTTCCTAGATGAGATATTCCTAAATCAAGGAAAATATGTTGTTGAGATACTAAAGATACTTGGGATGGTATATTGCAAAGCTATGTACACTCCGATGGTGACTAACTTGAAGTTGTTGAATGATGATTCTTCAGATATAGTGGATGTTACATTGTACCAACATATTATTGGTTGACTTGTGTATTTGACAAATACAGGACCATATATATGTTTTTCTATAAACACACTAAGTCAATATATGGTGGAGCCTTGTTAAGTTCACCTGGTTGCATCAAAACATGTTATGAGGTACCTTAAGTGTACATTGGATTATGACCTCATATATGCAGTAGATTGTGAGATTAGACTACATGATTATACATATTCAGATTGGATGGGAGCACTAATGCAATAAAGAGTACCTCATGATGTTGTTTTAGTTTGGGATCAAGTGTGATCTTTTGTCTTAGAAAAAAACATACTTTTGTTGCTCTCGATACAACAAAGGTTGAATACATTGCCGCATGTTCAGCCTATAGTGAAGAAATTTGACTTTGCAAGTTGTTGACATGATTGTTCGATACAGAGATGGATGTGACCAATATCTATTAGGATTATAATCCTCCCTTGTCCAATTTGGTCATTTATGTCTAAATCATGAGTCATGTCTTAATCGCGAGTCCTTTCAGTCTAGTTTTAGTCACTAGCACCATTAGGTCCGCTTAGCCTAATTGGGGCACATGTTCCAGTTACTAAAGTGTGGGGAACACTAATTGAGGCCAACTGCCATTGATTGCACTTACATGCATCAGTTTAGGAGCCTCCTAGATCAATCCCTACATATTAGGAGCCACTGGGAGTGTCGGTACCAACCTCCATCAGTTGAGTTGAGTTGGTGACTAGTCAAGCTTAGTTAGGAGTCAGTTACATTTAGTTCTAGTCTGTTACATTCAATTCTACTCATTTAGTGCTAGGATTACATGGATGCATGTAGGAGAGGCGCATTTACTCACCTAACTCAGTTAGTTATACTCGTTAATTGATAATTAACACTAAATTAGACACTTGAGTTAGGTTGTTGAAATCCGATGAACTCCGATAATGATTTATACAAGGTCAGTCAACCATTCAGTCAAGTAGAGTCAACCAACTCAAATTTCCTCACATGGATTCGAATTGCATGAGGCTATTTATCCATTGTACTTCATTGTAATTATTATCTAATTACTTTTGATTAATGAAAGCATTCAGAGTTGCAAGCCATTTTTTCACTGTTTCATTCTTCAATTGTTGAGTTGTGTGTTGGTCCACATATCTATGTGCTCAATTTAATATGGTATCAGATCCTCGGCAAGACAAGGCACTTCTCCTACTACAGATTCATACACTAATACATTTGGGAAGATTTTCCCACAAAATACTTCCACGTTTTGAACATTCATGGATGAATACTTCATTTTTTTTTATCAGTACGAAAAAATCATGGCAATATCGAAATTTTTAATTTTCAACAAACTTTTGTCTCTATGTCGATGATATATGGCTATATTTGCAAACCTGCGAAACCAATGCCAAATTTCAAAGGCTATTTAGGCGCGGGTCAAGTTGTAATTAATGGCATTAATAGCTCTTGGTTGTCTACATGCAGGTCAAGTTGTAATGGCTTTAATAATTATCCTTGTTGAGTTAGATCAGGCTTCTCTTTTTGCTGAAGCTTCACAACTCTACTTAGATTTAAAATTTTATTTTGTGTTACAAATCTGTTGGGTCTGGGTGAAGGGGTACCTTCCTGAAAGAAGTATTTTATTTATAAAAATGATCAACAAGCTGCATCAGCTGCCTCCCAGTCCCTCTCTGACAAGCACACAAAGTGTCTCTAGAGTCTCTAAGCTAAAACTCAATCCTTCTATAATTGAAAGCGTAATGTGAGAATGTGCATGGAATCGTCCGTCCGTTGTACATCCTAAATCATGCATTTTTGGAACATTTGATATAGTTGCGATTGATTGAGCGTGGATTGAGCCCATATTTCTTTATCAACCATATCCAAAAGTAGAGAGATCAGTCATACTCTCCAATAATCATCTGGCCGTAAATTCATAAGAGGTAAGCATGCATCCTTTTTTGGGGGATACAAACTAACATTGAGGCTCAAAATAACAGTTGTATTCTTCGGGTCATGTACCTTATGAATGAATTTAACAACCCTGTAACTTCCTCCTTTTATTTAAACTAGAGTAATTGCAACAAGAGGGTCCAGTCAACAATGAATCTAGCCAGTTCATTTCTTTTATAGATCCGATGCTCCACTAAGCTAATGTTCGTTGACACAATGCTAATCTCTTTACATAGTAGAAGGATAACTTTCATTTGTACCATTTGGGCCACCTAGTGTTCCAATTCCCAAACTATCAAGGTCTCCTTGTGAGTAAATCAAAGGCCACTGCAAAACACTTATTGGCATCAATGAAAACTTCAGTCTGTTAGACACAATGCTCACTGAGAGGGGGTGGTGAATCAGTGAGCAAAGGATTCAACTCAGTTTCAAATTTTTCTACCAATATTATATCATTATTTCACAATTGCTTTGGCAACATATTTATCAAAGAACAATATCAACTAGGCACATGTGATTCATCAATTAAACACATCACTATCAAGACATTGCACAAGGGACACAAGATATAGTTTTGTAATCTTTATATAAGTGGAGACTTCAATCTCCAATATGGGCTACAACCCATAAGATGGAACCACCAACCAGAATGGTTTAGTCAGCTACAACTGACTGAGATGCTACAACATCCAAATAAGCTTCAACTTGTCAAAAGACTAATAAGTCTTTCCCTAGCTCCACCCAACCTCCCTATACAAATTTCAGATTACAAATTACAATTGATACATCACACTCTTCCAAAGTTTGCCACGGGCACACACATAAAAAATACCGATCAGCAAGTCTTCATTCTATACTCAACAAGTCTTTCAACATACAACATACTGCAGCTCTGTCTCAACTCTATCCATACACCATTAGTATCTTGTCTTCAGTACTGCCCACATTAGCATATAGGCTTCCAAATTGTTTAATTCAACACTTAGATCATGTGATCACCATAAGGAAACCTACAAGCATGGATAGATAGCCATTTCAACAATGAACAAGACCATATCACAAGATAAATCTGTTGACACACACACAACCTCTGGAAAGCATTTCAAAATAGCTTCTCAACCTCTTTTGAACATCAAAACACATTTCTTCCCATTTTGGCATACTCCTATTTCACACGTGTGAACACTCTATGGAGACCTGAAGTCATGAGCAGATGGACAACTTACCAAAGAATGGATCCATGACATTTGATAAATTTACTTGCACAAAGACAGCCCTTGGAGGGCATTTCAAACTGACCTCTCAAACTCTCATTTTTAACACTTGGCCAAATTTCTTTTGTTCTCACTGTGCAAAATATTATTTTTCCTATTTTTGGTAGATTGATATTTTGCATATGAGACCATGATAAGACAAACTGAAGGTATGGATGGATAGTCTGTTCACCAAGGAACATGCCTATGCTACCTGATGAATTTCATCATCAAAATAATCCCTCGCGGAATTTCAAAATTCCTTTCAATTTCCTGAATCTAACACAACCACTTTTCTTGTGTTTTTAAAATGCAAAATAATATTTTTCTTACGTTTGGCAGATTTATATCTTTGTCGTAAAACATTCCATAGGATAACTGAGACCATGGTTAGATGCACCCATCCACAAGCTATAGCCTAACACTTTCATATTAGTTTTCTCATCATCCTATGAGATAGGGCTGACATTTCCCTAAGGCCATTGAGGCAGTTTTTCCAGTACTGGAATAGTGCAAAACACGTTGAACTCTATTTTGGAAGACCATTATCTTTGTCATAAGACATCTTCTTTGATAATTGAGACCATGGTGAGATATCCTCTTCAACAAGATGTAGGATGATAGTTTCATATAATTTTTATCATACACCTATAAGGTACAACAGGCATTTTCCCAAGGCCACATGAGCCAGTTTTTCCAACACTTGGACAATTTTCTTAGTCTAGTCCAATCTGCCTAAACACTGTTTTGTAGGTTCATAACTTCTTCCTCAGATACTTCCAAGACAATATGAAGACATGGTCAAGTAGGCCAAATATCAATCTACAATACCCCCATATGGTGCGGGCATTTTCTTCAATAGACAATTTGTGGCAGGAATTTTCTTAAGGCTACCTGAGCCAGTTTTCCAACACTTAGTCATTTTCCTGTTTTTCAGCAAATTACCATATTTTTCCAAAATGATTGTAATTAATGTTGCCATCAATAACAATCCTATTCATCACAGTCTTCATGTTTTTCTTTATAGAAATTGGTATATAATATACTGCATTTAGAAATATACTTATATCTAATGTATTTGACAAGTTACTCTTTGGTATGGTGTAGGTAAGACAATTACTTGTCACTACAAGGATTTTTCAGCATGAATGAAAATCCAAGGAAGCTTGCTCAGTTTAGAGTGGCATTAGAGGTGATGGGAGATGGAAAATGTTATTTCCCTTTCTCTGATTGCAGGGGCTTGCAAAGAAGACGAATTTTAAGAATGACAACTGAAATACATTGTAGGGAGAAGGGGCATGCCGAAGGGGGTTATGAATATAATCCCTTGGTAAGAGGTTATAAATTTTTTAATGTATTCTCTGTAATAGTCATCATGTCATGAATTTTAGTAAAATGTCTTATCATTTTATTATATGTTCTATACACACTAATTTTACTCCATTGTTTGTAAATATATAGACAATGCCCCCAAAATGTTCCCTTCTAGAGAGTTATTTGCCAAATACTAGTAGAAATACTCATTTATAGGGTGACAAACATCTATATCAGAATATTGAAGCTGATCAAGTTCTTAATGATGATAGGGATGGAGATAACGTTAGTGATTCAAATCAGGAAGATGAGATACATAGATTAATCCAAGACACATTTTCTCCAATGGATGAGGAGAACCATGATGATAGTCATGATGTTGATCCTCTACTCGAGAAGGCTCGTCAACCTCTTTATGAAGGCTCAAAAACAAATCTTCTATATGCTATATTGTTGTTAGTGAACTTGAAAGTTTTGAATGGTTTATCAAACACCTGTCTCACACAGATAATAAGGTATGTAATTTGTTAATTATTTATGTCTGCATGTTCACATGTATATAAAGGGTTTCCTTTTTTCCTATATTGCTATTGTTATCTAATTTGTAAAGTATGGATGCTATAATGATGATTAATATTGTTTGCATTGACTTATTCTTTTGAATTTTGTATATTGTTAGGTGAATTTCTATTACCAACGTCAAATATTTTACCACGCACATATCAAGAGATATATGTGATTATGAAAGAAATTGGAATGGAGTATAAAGCTATCGATGCATGTCCTAATGATCATATCATATATTATGGACAATATACATTAGAAAATGAATGCCCATAATGTCAAACAAGTAGATATCGAACCGATAAAGTGACAAAAAAGGTGCCTCACAAAGTTCTTCATTATATTCCGATAATTCCACGTCTCCAGCGGTTGTTCAGGTGTCAAAGTATAGCACGGTTTATGGATTTCCATGCAAAGAACAAAAGTGAAGACGATTTTCTTTGAATGCCTGCAGATGTGTCTACATTTAGGTGCAACGAAGAAAAGTGGCCAATTTTCAAAGAAGAACCTCATAATGTTAAACTTTCGTTGGCAGCTGATGGTGTCAATCCATTTGGAGAGCGTCGTTCTACCTACTTAGTGTGGCCTGTTTTTGTTATAAAAAATAACCTTCCTCCTTGGATGTGGGTCAAGAGAGAGCACACAATGCCGGAAATGATTATTCCAGGTATATAATTAATTTGTATATTTTTACTTGAAAGTCTGATCACTAAATATTTCATTTCTTTGTTTCGTGCATGATAATTATGCCTTTTATATATAATGACATATAGCTAAATATAATTAATCACGTATGTTGGACCAATTAGGTAAGTATCGGGTTAAAGAAATGAACACATATATATATTGAGCCTCTTATCGATGAGTTGTTTAAGTTATGGGCTGACGTCACTATGTATGACATCTCTAGACCAGGGGCAAAGACGATTTCAATTCCATGGAATACTTGGATGGACAATTCATGATGCTCCCGGGTTAACACATTTTTGTGGTATATTGTTACTTTATTTTTTTCTTTAATATTATATATATCTAATGAAAATATTATGCATTATTTTAAATGTTAATTCTAATTCACTACACTAATTCATATATCTTGCAAGTCTTCAAACAAAGGGTAAATTTGCATGTCTAGCTTGCGGTTCCAGGATAAAATCTCGTCGTTCAAGGAGTTTAGCAAAGGAAGTGTTTGATGAGTATAGGAACTTTCTGCCTAATAACCATAGTTATAGAACTACAGACAAAGAAAAATTCAATGGTAAAGAAGAGAATGGAAAAAAACCACGAAGAATGACACCTTACCTATGGAATTTAGAATATAATAGAAATCATCAAGGTATGCCAAATTATTTATGTATTTTTGGACATTGTTGAGTATGGTTGTCATTGATGTCAAAGGAGGTCATTAATGACAAAAGAAGTGTTGATATTGCATGTGTGATGAGTTTGAAAAAAACATGTTGGTGTCCTAATGTCTCATGATGTCATTGTTACATTCTGGTCGTAGTTGGTAATGGTATGATAATTTGGGGATTTTGACCAAGTGTTGAAAAACTTCCCTAAAGCAGCTGCCTTATAAAAATGAAAACCATAATTCATAAGAAGAATAAAATGCCCACCATGAAATTCCATCCCATAGTTTGTTGAAATATCTATCTGATCATGGCCCCGGTTCTCAGAAAAACTCCTTGAAGAAGAAGATACAGGTCTCCCAAAAGAAGGATTTTTGGTCAAATTAGTCATAATTGCTATATGGAAATGCCTGCCATAATTTGTGGGTTGAAGAAAATGACCGTACCACCTGGTCATCCTGTAGGTGTATGTTTTTTATACCTGACCATGTTCTCACATTGGTTTGATAATGCTTGAGGAAGAAGATATGGATCTACCAAAACAGGGTTTCAGGCCTTCTTACACCAAAGTTCAGTAAACTGCCCGCCTAGGGCAAATGAAGATGAGGATGGGAGTGAAAACAACATAGGTGTTCTCAGTAAGGTGTAATACATCATCTAGTAACATTATTTCAGGTTTTGGGTGAAATGAAAAATCCACCTTACGTTTTGGACAAATTGTCTAAGTATGGAATTATTGGTAAAATCTGCGTAAGTGGTCTCAAGGAAATGCATGCCACCTCTCATAAGATGATGAGAAAAATTATCGAAAAGTGATAGGCTCTGTTATGTTGGTTGGTGCATCTGACCATGGTTTCATATTTCCCAAAGAGACTCTGCGGAGGAAGATATCAATCTGCCAAAAGTGTCTCTCACCTTCATTTGCACTATCCCATTAAAATGCCCACCAAGGTTAGATGATGAAGTTGCATGAGAGAATATTGGCATGTTTGAGTTAGTATGATGTTCCTCAAATTTTGGATGTCTCACTCTCCAAGTTTGATGAAAAAATTAAATCACCTTGGTGACTTGAGGTTTGAAGAGATTTGTCCAAGTGTCAATAAGCAGTTTGGAAGACCACTTTGAAATGCCTTCCAGATGTTGGGTGTATGTCAATAGGTTCATCAATTGGCATGGATTTTTTCTTTGTTGAAATGGATATCTATCCATACTTTCAGGCCAACTTACAATGGTCACATATGCAAAATATCAATCTGCCAAAAGTAGGAAAAATACTATTTTGACTACTTTTTCATACTTAGTCGATTTCCAAAGTTTCACAAAGTTGCCATGTTTTTGCAGAATGATGTCAGATTACAACATTGACTTCCTGATAGCACCAAAACACCATTATGTGTCTTTCTAGCCTCGCCATACATGCCACACCATCATACTTTCCATGTCATTACGTCCTTTGTCATTCCTTTGTTTTTCATTGAGTTTACCTTGCCATCATGTCTTTGGTTATCCTTTTGTCATTCACTGAACTCCTTTGACATCAATGACAATCACATTCAACTTGTATCATATATTATATAAATATTTGTTTTTTTATAGTGAATTATGTTCAGCGCGGTATGTACCTATATTTATTAATTAGTGTTAATTTGATTTTGTTGATGTTTCATGAATGGCGTTAAGGCACGAATGGGCTTCCATGAGGAATGAAAATTTACCCGATGCAATTCAGTAGGTTTCCATACTATGAGCACCTACAAATAGTTCATTTGTTTGATACAATGCATGTCGGGAAGAATATAACATAATTGTTATGGCGAATATTAGATGGAGGGACAGACAAAGAAATAATTGGAAAGATTTGTAGTGACATCCAAGAAGCTAATCACGCATTGCAAAGTGTGATCATTAATTCTAATGGTGATGGCCGTCAACAGAATATTAGTATTCCTTGGTGCTTGATGGAGCAACAGAGAAATATTGTAAAAGATGTTATCAGAAAAATCAGGTTTCCGATGGGGTTTTCCTCTAACATAAAGAATATCTTAACTAAAAAGGTGATTTTGGTGGGGTTAAAACACATGACTGGCATACATTCATTAAGGTAATTGTGAGTTTTTAATATATTTCCTTACCGGTATGCACTATTTTATTAATTTTACTCTCTTATTTGGAAATAAATAAAATTATGTGTATTTTGATACAGTGTGTTCTACCTTTATCCCTCCCATACAACTTTGACAACAACATAAAACAAATTATTTATGTTCTTGGAAAATAAATGAGGTAAGTAATTAATGTTTTATATGGAAAATGTACTTGGCCCGTGATTTTCCGTGGAACTTATTGACATATTATGTTTTTCCCACAAATTTTATATATGGCTTGATATTATTTTATTGCATCATTTGTAGGTGGCTTTCCTCAAAAGAAATACATAAAGAAGATATAAGGTATTGGAAGAGAGAAATTCCTCAACTAATGTGTGAAATGCAACAGTATCTACCTCCAACATTTTTCAATGCACAAGAACACTACCTCATACACCAAGTTGAGGAGATTGAATTATGTGGACCGGTACACACAAGGTCGATGTGGATGGTGGAGAGGCAGTTGAAGTCGTTGAAGGATCTTGTTAGACAAAGAACACATCCCGTTGGTTCTATGGTTGAGAGATATATGGTATATCAATGCATGGTGTATATTAGTGAATATCTACCTAAATTAGCAAAAAATATGAATGTGCCTTGCATTTGGCATCTCAACTCCATCAACAAATTTGAAGGGGAGGTCCTATTGGGGAAAGGTACAATGAGGACCGTGAAAGGTAATTATTAGATTTTGTGGAATTAATATATCATGTATTTTTCCAATTTTATTTTATCATTTGTTATTTTTTTATTAATCCTACATATTCAACTGTATTAAACTATGCATGCAATGATATCTAATTAATGATAGTGAATTGTTATTTTTTCATATAGTTGCTCGAGTGTGGGATGCTTTACATTTATACATTGCAAACAACCCTAATTGGATGGAGCATTGGATAGAAGATTATGAAGAATGCTTTGGTAGGTTATCATGGGAAGGGGTCAGTCGGATGATTAAAACAACTCATCATCATCGACATCAATTTCCTGATCTTACATCGCAAAGGGAAGTTGATTTAGCCTATGGTTTAAAAGATAAAAGGGCAAGTAAATTGTTTACCTGCATTTTTCTAGTTAATTCCCATTTTTTCAATGTATTTGGTTTGTTTAAGTTTTCAAATATATTTTCTAAGTTCTATATGATGTTTATTAATTCACAATGTATTTTTTACTTGTTGTCAATATTGCAGTTGAAACATCACAAGGCTATGTGGTGTAATGGTCATAAATTTTGCATCAAAATGTTGGATGATAAGATGAAAACCTTGGATTGAGGGATAAATGTAGTGTTTAAGGTCACCAATGTTTCCTCTAGAAGTGGTAGACATCCAGAAGAAACTGAGAATAGGTACTATGGGCATTTGGAGGACATAATTGAGTGTGATTTTAATTCCTTTAAAATAGTTTTGTTTGAGGTGAAGTGGTATAGGTTACATATGCATGAACGTGATCCTGAAAGAAATGTTATCGAGCATGCTAATGGATTCACCATGGTTAATACAAGGGCATTTGAACTGGGTATAGAGACTTATGTTCTTCCAAGTCAATGTGAGAAAGTCTTTTACTTAGAGGTACCAGTTAAAGCAGGTTGGTCATACGTTGTTAGATACAATCCAAGAGGAAGACCAGTAATGTATAATCATGTAGATGATGAAGATAATCACGAAGAAGAAGATGGAAATGATGATTCAGATTAGGAGCGGGTGGCTGCAGTAGATGTGTTCGATGAAGAAGTTGAAGAGGTTGATCATCCAAATCTAGTAGACTATGATCTCATTGATGATGTAGATGACTATATTAGCAAAGATACCATTGATGATGATGTTGATGTAAATGAGCCTTTCATGAATATTTATTCTGAACCAGATCATGATACAGATGTTGAATTGGATGAAGAAGAAGATCATGAATGATATTTAATTGTTGAAGAGTAGACGCACGGGTTTATATCTTTTATGTCATGATGATCTTTATATGTTCTTATTTCCAAATGCCTTTTTTATATGTTTTTATTTACAAAGTTCATAACCAAGCAAAGCGTTGATTTGTTGCTGAAAACCACTTTGTGGGAAGAATTTGTGAGCCTGAAAATTAGTCTGTAGGGAGAATTTGTGAGTGTGAAATACAGTACGTGTGCATCACCTCATCTCCACTTCGAACCTGGACAACCATGGATGAAATTCAAACAGGGGCATCTAGTATGACGAGGACAGCTGCAATGCAGGCATCCTCCTCTACAACCCCAGTTGAAACATAGTCATCCATAGATGATAGGGTAACAGTAAAAAAATTCTAGGAGAAATCTAATGCATGGAGAGATGCAAAGATGTGGCCAGCAGGTATGGAAACTATCCTGAGGAAAGCAGAAGTTTTCAACTTTTTGTGGGGAATGTTTAGTTATGTTGATGAGGATATGGATGAGGCAATTTTGAAATATGATGCTGGGAATACAGAACTCATAATTTTTGGGAAGCGGGTATACCTCGACCCTGACTTGGTTTCCTGAGCTACAAATATTCCACGCATAGGGGGAGCGATTTTAAGCTCAAGGAAAACCCCTGGACAGGGGAAGAACCAGATGGCTTGTAAAATTTATGGGAGAGAATTAAATGTTCTGAGGAATGGTTTAAAAATGCAAGATGTCCCTCCCGGAATATACAAAACTTTGATTCAGATTGTCCCTAGGACAATTCTGAATCATCACAGGGATGACATTTTGGGTGAATGTATGCGGGTAGTGATACATTGGGTGGAAGATATATAACTTGTAGATATTCCTTATCTACTGCCTAAGAAACTCCACTCTGCCCTGCAAGAGAGCCAATTAAGGAAGGTTTAATTTGGTTTCCCAGGAACACTTCAAAAATTATTGATTTATGTCGACCCCATGCTACTGAAACAGAGATTGGTGATATCAACCAGCATGGAAAAATATCTTTTCCAAAACCAACTATTCATAAAACATATGTTAAGAAACGTAAAAGCGGGGAACATAACGAGGAATTGCCAGTACAGTCTCAACAGAACGAGGAATTAGTACAATATCCTGAGCACCATGGGGAATTACCATTACACCCTGCTGAACAGAACAAGGAATCGCTAGTAGAAAGTCCTGAGCACCATGTCAAATTACGAGTACAGTGTCCTGATTTGGTCACAAACGATGAAATTCATTCTGCCATAACTTTGAAAGAGTTTAAGAGGCATGTAGATAGAGTTCATTGGGAGGAGGTGACAGGAAACTAAAAGGAACAAACTACTGCTCACTTTTCCATTCCTTAAGACATTCTTGATAGAATTCCTCCTAAACAGTTGGAAATTGAGTATGCTTGTTCTTCCAAATTAGAATTAGGGGCTTCCGCTATGCATTTAGACATTGCATCATATAATTTTGATAGTAGGTACATGTTCATCCTATATGATAAAATGGAGCATTTCAAGGAACAAGCTTCCTATATATGCAATTGGGTGGAAGAGTCCTTGAGAAAAGATGATAATATTTTACAATTCCTAAAACAGATAGCAGTGTTGCAAAGGATAGTTGTGGATAATCATTTCATTGTAGACATAATTATAAAAGGGAAAGAAGAAATGGTTAAATTATTATCCGAAGAAGTAGATAAACACACTGATGTTTCTCAAAAAACAATGCAGTCCATGAGGGTTGTGTATGAAGAGGCTTTGGAAAAATCTAATGTTGAAGCGAGTGAACTCAAAGAAGAGTTGAAAAAATACCACCTGTTCTCAATGTACCACCAGTGAGCATAGAAATGGGTCCTTTACATGTAATGGAGAAGAAAATTAAAGAATATGAACATGTAGTACAAGAATATCAGTTGAAGTTGAAAGAGTGGGAGGGAAGCCATGGAAAAAAAGTTGGAGAATTAGAATCAATAATTTTCGATTTGAGAAAAACCATTTCTAGGCAAGCTGATAAGATGAAAGGAACAAGGTTAGCAAGGATCTTTGAAACTTTAAAACTTAGAAGACAAAGTAGAGGAAATTTTTTTTCTAGTTTAGAAGGTGGTGAGGGTGAAGGTAAGGGTACCAAAGGAGACAATGGTAAGGGTAAGGGCAGAAGAAGGGCAAAAGAAAAAATACACCTAGAGGTACAATTTCCTTAGAGCGAGAGAAGTCCTTAGCAAGATGAGAGAAGATGCTACAAGAAAGCTTCTTAGCGAGCCTTGCACTAGGTGATTTGTATGGCTCATCACCATTACATAAAGAAATGAAAGAGAAGATGGCCGGGAAAGATGCAAAAATAAGGAAGCTGGAATCAAAACTCTTAGAAGGTAGAAAAGTTCAGCATTTGGGATGTGATATGGAAAATCAAACACTTAAATCCAGAATTGCTGATTTGGAGAAGGAATTAAAAGGGCCAGTTGATGTGATGAGTGCAATTCTTGTCCTTCCCAATGAAACAAAGTTGAGGGAAAAAGAGCAGGAGAAAGAAGTACATAATCTGAAATGTGAATTGACTAAAGTTAAAAACTAGTTGAAACATACCAGAGACAAATTGGAGGTCAAGGGAGAACAGGAATCAATGAAGTATAAGAAAAATGTGGAAATGTTGAACAAACTGATGGCGGAAAAAATGTTTTGCTTGAAAATTTAAAAAAGTTTCACAAAGAGTTAAAGATCTTGAAAAGAAATCGCAATAAGTGCCTTGTCCAACTCCAGTACAATTATAGTCTTCTACGAAAGGCAAGAGAGACAATTTAGATTTGTCTTCTACTCATGAGGATGGATTGCAGCCATCTTTGAAACATGCTAGACATGTATAAATCAATGTATATATGTATTTATCGACAGTCAATGAAAAAAATATGTGTATGATGGAGTTTTGTATTTATCAGCATATAATGAAAAATGATTTTTAGTTGGCATATCACTGTATACATGCATTTATCGAAAGTTAATGATTTTTTTTTGTATGGTGGAGTTTTGTATTTATCAACATATAAGATAACATTATATAGAATTCATCTTTAAATCCAATGTTTTCAGTGACCAATACGAGACTGCTTGTAGGTTGTGAAAGAAAGCATCAATATGTTCGAAATAAATTAAATTTATGTATGTTAATTAAATAATAAACTCTGTTATGTTTATGTCTCTTATTTATCTCACCTTTTTTTAATTAATTGGCTGAGAAATCTCTATCTAAATCTCTGGCTTGTGTGGGCATCTGAATTTTTATTTTTATTATATATTTTAAAGCTATATGCGGGCAAACTCATACGTTGTGTGAACATGAGTTTTTTTCAACATGGAAGGTTAATTTTTCACTGATATGACCTCCATAGGGAAAACTGAAACCATGACTAGATAAACACTTCAACAAGGAACAAATACAAGTAATTTCATGAATTAATTGACACACACACATCATCTGGTGGGCATTTGAAAATAACATTTTAAACTACAGATTTACCACTTGGACAAAATTATAAAACCCTAAGTCAACATGAGGGATTTTTAATTTCACCAACTCCTGAACCAATGATACCAGATGATGTAGTACATCCCATTCAGCAAAACCAAACTAATTTCCCCAGGTCAATGTGATTAGATTTTTATTTTCATCCAATTAGAGGTGTGAGACACCCAATCGGTAGAGGCCAACATGGTGATTCCATCAAGACCACTTTCATCCTCTGAAGCTTCTTTGTCTCTCCTCAGCGGGCATTTTCTTCTTCTAATGAATTATTGTGGACATTGTCATAACACAACTGCTTTAGGACAGTTTTTCATCACTTAGTGAAATTCCCAAAATTAGTATACTCTTTCAAACCACTATCAGAATGTAACAAAGACATCATGAAACATTAGGACACCATCATGTGTCTTTCCAACCTCATCACATCATGAGACTCATATTTTTGTCGTCTGTCCATCACTAAGCAAACTAAAGGTATGGTTGGATAGCCAGTCCACTAGGCAACAAGACCATGTCACCCTTAGAAATTTACTGAGACAACCTGAGCCTCTGGCGGGGATACAAAAATAGCTTCTTAACTTCTTTCGAGCATCAAAACATATTTCTTCCTATTTTGGCAGACTCCTATTTCACATGTGTGAACACCCTATGAAGACCTGAAGTCATGAGTAGATGGAAAACTTACCAACGAATGGATCCATTACATTCGATGAGTTTACTTGAACAAAGAAAACCCTTGGTGGTCATTTCCAAATGACCTCTCAAACTCCTTTTCTTAACACTTAGTCAATTTTTTCATACTTTTGAATATGCAAAAAAAAATTTCTTCTATTTTGGTAGATTACTATTTTCCTCATGTCGTCACCATAACAAAAACTAAGAACATGGAAAGATAGCCACTTCATCAAAGAAAAATCCCATACCCTTAGATAAATTTATCATCATCAGGACAATCTCTGGCGGGCATTTCCGTGAAGCCACTTAAGCAGTTTTTCTAGTACTGGAATAGTGCAAATATGGCTTGGAGGCACTTTTGGCAGGTTGAAATCTTCCTCCTTGGAGACTCTCTAGTGAGGCAAGTGAGATGGTTGTATGTTCCATACAACACTCTAGAGACTCACATTCTCAATAATTTTTTCACATCATCCTATGAGGCATAGAGGGAATTTCCTTAAGACCACTTGGGCAGATTTAACACCAATTCCATACTTATACACATTTCTCAATTTGGTCTAATCTGCCTAAAACACCATTTTGGAAGGTCCATGACTGTTTCTTCATCCACTTCCAGGCCAATCTAAATAATTGTTCAGATAGCCCGAAGACCAATCTACAAGATCCCCATGTGCTGCGGGAATTTACTCTAACCCATAATTTAGGGCGAGCATGTTTCTGAGGCTACTTAGCCATTTTTGCATCCACCGGTGAAACACCCTGTTTTGGCAGGCCTGTATCTTTCTCCTCAAGAAAAATTAAAGCAAACTCAAATCATGAATAGGTATCCAAACCAACTAGCCATAGGATGGTACCATGGTGTGGGCATTCTTATCAAACCATGAATTGTGGTGGGAATTTTCTTAAGGCTACTGGGACCAACTTTGACTAAGGTTGTTGGGACCAATTCTTCCTTAAATATATGTTGTAGTTTGGTGAGGGAAATGAGATGGTTGTATTCTCCATACAACACTCTAGAGAATGACATTCTCAATACATTTTTCACACCATCCTATGAGGCATGGCGGGCATTTCCTTAAGGCCGCTTGGGCAGATTTAACACCAATTCCATACATGGACAAATTTCTCAATTTGGTCTAATTTGCCTAAAACACCCTTTTGGCAGGTCCATAAATTTTTCTTCATCCACTTCCAAGAAAATATGAAGACATGGTCAGGTATGCCGAATACCAATTTACAATACCCCCATGTGCTGCAGGAATTTACTCTAACCCATAATTTAAGGCGGGCATCTTTCTGAGGCTACTTAGCCATTTTTGCATCCACCGGTGAAACACCCTGTTTTGGAAGGTTTGTATCTTTCTCCTCAAGAAAAATTAAAGAAAAATCAAATCATGAATAGGTAGCCAAACCAACTATACATAGGATAGTACCATGGTGCAGGCATTCTTCTCAAACCATGAATTGTGGCGAGCATTCTCTTAAGGCTGTTGGGACCAATTTTGACTACGGCTGCTGGGACCAATTCTTCCTTAAATATATGTTGTAGTTTGGTGAGGCAAGTGAGATGGTTGTATGCTCCATAAAACACTCTAGAGACTCACATTCTCAATACATTTTTCACACCATCCTATGAGGCATGGTGGGCATTTCCTTAAGGCCACTTGGGAAGATTTAACACCAATTCCATACTTAGACAAATTTCTCAATTTGGTCTAATCTACCTAAAACACCCTATTGGTAGGTCCATAACTATTTATTCATCCACTTCCAATCCAATATGAATACATGGTCAGGTAGGCCGAAGACCAAAATGGAAGACCCCCATGTGCTACGGGCATTTACTCTAACCCATAATTTAGGGCGGGCATCTTTCTGAGCCTACTTAGCCATTTTTGCATCCATCGATGAAACACCCTATTTTGGAAGGCCTATATGTTTCTCCTCAAGAAAAATAAAATCAAAATCAAATCATGAATAGTTATCCAAACCAACTAGCCATAGGACGGTACCATGGTGCGGGCATTCTTCTCAAACCATGAATTGTGGTGGGCATTCTCTTAAGGCTGCTGGGACCAATTCTTCCTTAAATATATGTTGTAGTTTGGTGAGGAAAGTGACATGGTTGTATGATCCATACAACACTCTAGAGACTCACATTCTCAATACATTTTTCACACCATCCTATGAGGCATGGCGGGCATTTCCTTAAGGCCACTTGGGCAGATTTAACACCAATTCCATACTTAGACAAATTTCTCAATTTTGTCTAATCTGCCTAAAACACCCTTTTGGAAGGTCCATAAATATTTCTTCATCCACTTCCAAGCCAATATGAAGACATGGTCAGGTAGGTCGAAGACCAATCTACAATACCCCCATGCACTGAGGGCATTTACTCTAACCCATGATTTAGGGTGGGCATCTTTCTGCGGCTACTTAGCCATTTTTGCTTCCACCAATGAAACACCCTATTTTGGCAGGCTTGTATCTTTATCCTTAAGAAACATTAAAACAAACTCAAATCATGAATAGGTATCCAAACCAACTATCCATAGGATGGTACCATGGTGCGGGCATTCTTCTCAAACCATGAATTGTGGCAGGCATTCTCTTAAGGTTGTTGGGACCAATTTTGACTATGGCTGCTGGGACCAATTCTTCCTTAAATATATGTTGTAGTTTGGTGAGGCAAGTGAGATGGTTGTATGTTCCATACAACACTCTAGAGACTCACATTCTCAATACAATTTTCACACCATCCTATGAGGCATGGCAGGCATTTCCTTAAGGCCACTTGGGCAAATTTAACACCAATTCCATACTTAGACAAATTTCTCAATTTGGTCTAATCTACCTAAAACACCCTTTTGGCAGGTCCATAACTATTTCTTCATCCACTTCCAAGCCTTTCTGAAGAGATGGTCAGCTATTCCGAAGACCAATCCACAAGACCCCCATGTGCTGCAGGCATTTACTCTAACCCATAATTTAGGGAGAGCATCTTTTTGAGGCTACTTAGCCATTTTTGCATCCACCGATGAAAAACCCTGTTTTTGCATCCATCGATGAAAAACCTTGTTTTTGCATCCATGGTTCATTATTGTTCATGGGGTGGTGTCTACTCTATCTTGCTTCCACAACTACAGTTGGCTCAAGTAAGTGATTTTCTTTTCCTTATGACAATTGTAAACTGTAATGTGTAGCCCTGATATCTTTTCTTTGGCTTTTAGCTTTTATGAATTTATCTATGAATATGAGGGTTGTTGTTATGCATCCCCAAGTTCTATTTTTCATCCTTATATCCATGTGATATACAATGAGTAATGTTAATTGAATATATACATATCAACAACAACCACAAGACCAATTATCGTGATAAAGATGTGGGAAACTCAATGTATGAAAATGGAAACCACTTGTAACTCAATAGGCATGCAATAATCTAATTGGTGGCTAATTTAGAGAGGGATGTATCACTATTTATAGAGTTTTCATACGCAAGATATTCAATCAAAGACAAGTCAGAAGGTCAGATTTCTGAATAGAACAAGTTTGTTTTTATAAAGTCTGGTGGGACAATCATGGAGGGGACCATTGGGCAATGGAGTCAACAATCCAGTATGGAATATGTTGCAAGAGTTAAGGAATCATGAAAGTTTATGGACAGAGGCAAGATAGTCATCCATCCTTCAATCTGGAGATATTTAGCAGGTGATTAGCAAATAGGAGAAAACAGTCCATCACGCAAAGCACCTAACCAGGGTGAATTCTACATGACTTTAGAAGAAAATGTTTGAAAATGCTTGAACAATGTGCTGAGAGCATACAACACGAATTCTAGACCATATACACCAATTCTCAAACATGAAAAGCAAATGCAAACTGGAATGAAAAACAAGATAAACATTCACGTAAAGAAGTTACTTATTGAGAAAAAGATGACACATGAGGATTCTCTGCCATGAAAGGATTATCATTCCTCTGCAATTTTATTCATATATGGAAAGGTTCAAACACATTACAATGGAGAGCCTCTGCTCTTGAAAATTCCCAACCTTTCTCCCCTCTATGCGGGGTAATTTACATTATCTCTGTCCCCGAGGCTAATCCTCGAAATAGGACATGAAATTGTTTACACTAGTCATAATCAACTACTAACAACTTAGAGCGTGGTACTACTGCCACAGTTTACATATATTAAAACATAAATTATATATGGACCACTAGGCTCGACCACTCGTCTATCTGTTGAATCAGCAATGTGCCCTTCCTTGGGTGTTTGTTTCATGATCAAAGGCACCTTTCTGCATGGGTTTTAGACTAGCAAAGGAGTTTATATCCTTTCCATCCTTTGCCTTTTCTACAACCCTCCTTTGTCTTGGTAATGCTATTGTATGAGGGGACTTGGAGAAGGTAAGATTTGTACTCCCCACCTCCCATGGTGCGAGTTCTCCTACAGGTCATACAGTGGGGGGTGTCTTCCAACAATGTTTACTCCCCAACAATGTCGAAGGCCACACGACCCATACCTAGTGCTTGTAAGTCATGTGAGGTGATTCAAGATATCATTTTAAGCCTTGGATGGATATAATATTCATTTATGGACTAAGGCTTGGGTTTACTTTGCCAACCATGTATAAGGCCTTGAGAACCATGTCTACTATTTAAAACTTCTCGATGGCATGATTATCCCCAGTTTTTCGGTAGGGATACCATCAATAGGTCCTCCGTGGTAGTTTGAAGTGTCCTTATTGACCTTCAATGAATAATGTATTCATTTAGGGCCCAAGGCTTGGGTTTCCTCCCATTGCCATGCATATCCCTAATCTAAGGCCAAAGACCCCTAAAGAGGTCATGTGTGGTGGCTTGATACATTATTATTTCCCGTGGATCCCTAGAATCCTCCTTTGGTGTCTACGACCTGGGTTTATCGATCGCTTAACCATGTCAAGGGTCTCTAAGCCCATCCTTAGTGATTAAAACAACCTAATTGTGCCAATGCCCACACACAAAGCTAGGAATGGCCTCAAGAGGTAACATATGATGGTTTAAGGTGTTATTGGTGGTCCTAGATGCCTAGAAGCTTCATTTAGGGCCTAAAGTAGAGGATTCATCCCTTGAAAATGGCTAAGACCCTGGGGACCTCCCTCCCACTTATATTTATTCCCCTCCCACAAATCCCTTCCCTTTATATTTGTCCTCCCTCCAGTCCCCCCTCATATCTCTCCCCTACCCATCCCTCCCTTCCCCTTATATTTCTCCTCCCTTCATCACCCCCACATATGTCCCCTACCCATCCCTCCCTCCCATGATTCCCTCTACACCTTCCTCTCCCTCCTTTGACTCCCACCCCCATCACTTAACCAATATAATGTTGGGCCATGAGCCACCAAATAGACCGTCTGGATGGAATATTGGGAGTCTAAATGGTATTATAATTGGATAAGGGTGCCATTATAAGGTTTTGGATGGGAGGGATGGGTCTCTAGACATTGACTATAGTCATGGAAGAGAATACAATAAGTCCCTAAATCAACACACATGCCTTATAGATGGAATATTTGGCCTTTAGTGGGATATGGGTGTAATTATGAGGTTTTATGCACTAAGGATGGGTCTCAGGGTCTTAACCATGGTAATGGGACAATGGTGTAACATAAACAAGTCTAGTAAACCACTACACATGGACTTTAAAGGGGGTATTTAGCCTTAATATGGGATATATGTGCCATGAGACTATTTTATGCATTGATTACTGTTCAAGAGGAGTTGACCATGTTCATATAGGAACCATTATGAATATTTCCAGACAAGAGATAGTTTTGAAGACACTACCATGGTCGAAGGATAGGTCTAGAGGTCTTAACCATGGGTATGGGTTCCATTATAAGGTTATCAAGTGTAAATATTTGATATGCACTAAATTGCATATGCGATTCAGCGATCACGTAATAGAAACTGCTCGTTAAGTAAAAAGTAGTGTATTCATATCACATATGCGATAAAACGAACATGCGTTATATTGCATATGCGATATGTGTTTTATTAAAATTATTAGGTTGCGGGACGTGGGCCATGTTTACTGTAGAAAAAGACATAATTCTTCTGAACTTGCGCACATAGAACTGTTCAGCCTGCAACTTAATCATTTCTTACACAAATCCATAGGTTTTGTACAAGTTTGTGTGGATTTCAATGGGTAATGTACGTAATAGAGGTCAAAATTTAGCGAGGAAGGTGCTTACACCGAAAGAAGCTAAAAAGAAAAAGAAAAAGAAGAGGGAAGATTCAAAAAATAGTTGACATTCATTAGATGAGAAAATACTTCCCATTCCCGCTCAACAGATACCTAACGTAGAGGCCGAGGAAGATCATGCAACATTAAAGTAAGGTGGTTATACGGGAGATGATATTCCTGATCCATTATTAAGCAGACAATCTTGTGAATATTTCAATAATTATGTTCCTCACAATGAAAATGTGACTCTGCAACAACCATTCAAGGTGGTTCAATATCCTAATCGAAGTTGTCAGCATGTAGTGGATGTAAACGTCACTCCATCATTTCAAACGACAAGAAATCTTGCATCAAAACAAAAGAGAAATCCAAAACGCATACAAGTGGGCCAGAGAGAATTGGATTCCATGGAAGGTAAGGTGGCTAAATGCACTATACTTCGTCATTGTTCTCAAATAATGAAAGAATATTTTGATAACAAATCCGAAGCTGGTAAATGGCAATTGTTTTTAGCTTTGCTTAAATCTAGAAATATGGCAAGTGTTAGAAATTTTTTAGGAATAAGAACATTGAAGAATATCGAATCAAGTAATCACATTGTTAAATATCTTGCTATTGCATTCACATCGATTGGTAAAACAACTTGTTCACAAGACTGTAATGTAGCTCACCGCGTATTGGCCGAATCAATTGTATGCAGATCCACAAGACAACATTGTTTACTTAAATACACATCACAAATTGTTCCTTTACATCCAAAGACACTTAAAAAATATTCAGTAAGAAGAGACAACCTTGATGTAGAGGGACAAATGGAAACATTATGGGCATTTAGTGGTAGGTTTCCCCGCAAAGACATGAAGTTAGTCGAAGCAGTGAAGGGCCTAGTGCACACGTTTTGGCACGATAACACTAGGCCTTCCTCTAACACAAAGGATGTGTTAAAACACTATACGGGTTCTAGAAAGAATGAACCTCATGTTAAACATTATCTTGACATGACACAAACTCAATTGTTTGAGATGTTTAAAGTTTCCCACATAGAGCTAAGGCTCGGGAAAAGATAATTTGAAAAATTCAAGCCTTGGTATGTTAGAATCAATGCCATCCAGAACACTTTGTTTTGTATATACCACATAGAGTTTGATCTATATTACCATACATTTGCACATATACGTCATTTTTTGCATCCTAACCATGTGCAGGAATGCTCAAGTACAGTTCCGCCAATGTCATCCAAATATTTCATCCATAGCATAATGTGTCCAAGGCAAGATGGGAAGACACATTACTTAAAACAATGTGTAGACGGTTCTTGCAACAATTGTGGTGGGATATTATTATGGTCTGATTGCATCCATGAGAGTGAAGATCAAGCATTCGGGAATGCAATTGTTGAGAAGAAGAACTATCAGTATGAGACATATAAGCTACATAATGGGAAAGAAAGAAGGAAGATTAAACTGGTGACTTCACTGGTAAATTGTTGAATACTGACATATTAATATTCATGTACATCTTTATGTGTTGTTTTATAACACTGTTTATTTTTTTACACCAGGTGCAAGTATGTGATTATATTTCAGAGTTTCATGGAAAGATCCAACAATACATTCAGCATGTCGATATGGCACGGTGGAAAGATGAGCAATTCATAATATGTCGAGACACCTTCCCTCTCATAACAATACTATCAGTGGTTGACTTTGAGGAAAATTACACCCTACAACCACAAAATGAAATACAAAGTCAATACTATCACCTAGAGTAGGTGAGCATAATGGTCCATATCACGTATTGACATGGGACAGATAGCAATGAAGAGAAATGTGTGGTATTGAGATAAAGTCACTTCTACATAAGTGATGAATAGACCCATGACATCCATTATGTGGAACATTGCTTTAAATCATTCTATGATCATGTGATAGCTATGGATATACCATTTTATCATCATTTCATTTGGTTAGATGGTTGTGCCGAAAATTTCAAGAATGCATGTGTATTTGAATGGTTGTGTTTGTTGCACATAAAATACAAGGTGCCACATATATGGAACTACTTTGAAACTAGCCATGGAAAAGGAGAGAATGATGGTGCTGGTGCATGCATAAAAACTTCCCTTTGAAGGGAAGAGATGAAGTTTACAGCGCTCTCCTTCGAGACGTTGCATCTATAGTGAAATGGTGTGCATCTGTCATGGGAGAACAAGAAACAAGGAAACACCTAGTGCGGAGAATATTCTAGGAGGTGAAAAATATGGACCGATCCCAAACACATAGGGTGAACACAGTGCATGGAACTCGACAGTTTCATTCAATTAGAAGATCAGACAACTTGGCCCTACAAATTTGGACAAGATTGAAGGCCTGCTTTTGCGGTTCCTGTAGCATCGATGAATGGGATGACTGTGAGTATACATATACGGTTGATACATGGGATCGAGTGACACTTGGCACCAATTTCAAGGTGGTTAATGAAATAGACCATTTGGAAGATTATCAAACACACATTTCTACAGACTATGATCACATATCAGATCTCATACAAGCAAGTACAAAAAAGTAAATTAGTAGTACCTAAATTAGAAATTTAATTTATGTATTCTTAACCTAACCTAAGTAGAATTTAATTTATGTATAAATTAGCAATGCAAGACCTTATTTAAAAAATGTATTGTTAACTCAGCTTATTTCCTTTCATAGGTCAGATATATGCAGTGGTTTCCCCAAAAAATAATGAATGGGGTTCTGACTATTGGTTGACCCATTGCTTAGAGGGGAAACAAACCATTCTCGAACCTATTACAGATGATGAAAATATTGAATTTCCAATTTGCTTGATGGTTATAAAAGGGGATTACTTGACACTTGCAGCACAACAAAAAAGGAAGGATGGGTATGTATATCAAGATTATAGACCAAGAGCTATTGTATGCCACTTCACCAACCTAGTAGTTGGTATAAAAATCAAGCTGGGCACACTTTTGAACAAAAATAGGTCACGTGTATGATACTTGCTACCTCATATAGAGCATGAAATATTGATGGGCACCATCAGCAGCAGAGATGATCCAGATGACCTACTCGACTGAGTGCATTGTTAGGTGCGTTATTTAACCTTTAAAGTGCATACTGAAGCACAATTTAGATTATTTAGCCTTAGTTTGTTCCCAATGTAATAAACCTATGATTGACGGATACCATTCACAGACAAAATATTATTCAAAGGATACTTGACACTATAAACATGATTGTACAACCTCAGGTGAGTTATCTATAAGTCATGTTTGCACATTTTCATTGGGTTATCATTATTTTCTTATGAGAGTACTAATGTTTAGCCTTCTGTGTGCCTAAGATACAAACACCATCTATGGCACATTGGAGGTGCCAAGAACAAAATGGTGTCTTTAGACACCAACAAATAGAAATCAGAAAATAACATGCTCTCAAGTTGTTGAAATTTACTTTTTTTGATGTTTTTATATTAATGTACATTTAACTACATTGTAGGGTGAACTCTTGCAACTATTTCATTGGTGGGTCAAGGCATGAAAACCCTCGACCGTGGCTCTGTTGGTAGGGTTCCCATATCGACCTTTCCTATACAGAGTTGCAGGAGCCAACGAAATGCAATTTTGCTGCTCCGCTTATTTTTTCTCTCTCGGACCGAAAGTCACCAAGTGTCCCTGAATGACATTTTCATGCGACTTTAAACTCAACATAACTCAGAAACTAGAGGTTGGATAAATGAACTATCGACTCTATTGGTATCCTGGCATGCGATTACCTCTAGGTGTCCCTCTCCCTCATGCTTCCAAGGCCCAGTGACTTCATTGTGCATTGATTTAGTAAACTAGGGTTTTGCTCAGTTTCCTTCAATGCAACTCTAACATTGGTGGGTCAATGCATGAAAACCCTCTGTCATGCCTTTGTTGATAGGGCTCCCATATGGGCCTTTCCCATACAGAATTACAGGGGCCAACGACATGCAATTATGCTACTCCATTTTTTTTTCACTATCGGACCGAAAGTCACCAAGTGTCCCTGAATGACATTTTTCATGCAACTTTCAACTGGACATAACTCAAAAATCGGTGGTAGAATCAAAGAACCGTCGACTCCGTTGGTGTCCTGGCATGCAATTACCTCTAGGTGGCCCTCTCCCTCGTGTTTTCAAGGCACAGTGACTTAATTGTGCTTTGATTTCGTAAACTAGGGTTTTTCTCAGTTTCCTTCAATGCAGCTCTAACATTGGTGGGTCAACTCTGCAAAATCCTCAACCGTGACTTTGTTGGTAGGGTTCCCATATTGGTCTTTCCTATACAGAATTGCAAGAGACAAGGACATTTAATTTTGTTGCTTCGTTTGTTTTTTTTCTCCCAGACCAAAAGTCACCAAGTGTCCCTGAACAACATTTTCATGCAACTTTCAACTCGACATAACTCAGAAAACGGAGGTCAGATCGAAGAATCGTTGACTCCATTGGTCTCCTAGCATGTGATTACCTCTGGTGGCCCTCTCCCTCATGTTTTCATGGCCCAGTGACTTCATTGTGCATTGATTTCATAAACTAGGGTTTTGCTGAGTTTCCTTCAATGCAACTCTTGCATTGGTGGGTCAACTCTACAAAACCATCGACCGTGCCTGTGCTGGTATGGTTCCCATATCATCGTAGAGATCACAGACTATATTATTCTCATTCTAAATTATAAGCCATCAACCCCAATAATAAAACTAGGGTTCACAAATTGAGACATGGAACTACAAACTAGTGTTTTATGACCTCTTTAGGTTTGAAGATCAAATTAGATTTGATCTTCAAATTAGATGAAAGCATGATTTGACTTGTGCATTATGCTTTCATCTCTAAATTTTAATTTATATTCTAGTAATTTTTTATCCTTCTTCTATTTGAGTCAATAATTAGAATTGAATGTGAAAATAGAAGGTATATCATAGAGAAAGGTCAAAGAGTTGTTAATTTTTAAGAGATACAATTTCTGTCATATACCATAGCTAAATATGCCCATCTTAAGTCTTTTGGGACAACTCAGATTATGTCTTTCCAAGTAACATTTCTTCTATTTTTTTTGGAGAAATATAGTTCCTTGCTTGCTTGCATATTAAGTGTTCCAATCGGGACATAGGTGGTGGTAGGGATATGAGATAGTATACTTCCTTCCACATCGATGGAAAACAAATCACATTCCAGAGATATGAGAATTGGAATTACTCACTATGGAGTATGACATGTGAGTAGTATGACAATTATTTGTTCCTTATGTCATGTATAACCATCATGCCCAATATTTGTTGCGTTGGACCCAAAGCCTTCATTGCAAATTGACTTTTGAAGTCCTTCTTTAGCCTTTTAATCATGCTCTTACCATTCCCAACAATTACCTTGTCATCCTGGACTGAGAATGACCAAGTGTCCCTGAATGACATTTTCGTGCGACTTCCAACTCGACATAACTCGGCAACTGGAGGTCGGATCGATGAGCCATTGACTCCGTTGGTCTCCCGGCATGCCATTACCTCTAGTGGACCCTCTCCACCACGTTTGCATGGACCAATGACTTCAATGTGCATCGGTTTCGTAAAATAGGGTTTTGCTCAGTTTCCTTCAATGCAAATCTCACATTGGTGGGTCAACTCTGCAAAACCCTCCACTGTGCCAGTCTTGGTGGTGTTCCCATATCGCCATTGGCCATACACACTTTTCTGAGCCAATGACATGCAATCTTGCTGCTCCGTTTGTTTTTTTGTTTCTGGACCGAGAGTGACCAAGTGTCCTTGAACGACATTTTCATGCGACTTCCAACTCGACATAACTCAGCAATCGTAGGTCGGATCAACGAGCCGTCAACTCCATTGGTATCCTGGAATGCCACTGCCTCTAGTGGGTCCTTTCCACCATGTTTTCATGGCCCAATGACTTCAATGTGCATTGGTTTTGTAAACTATGGTTTTGCTCAGTTTCCTTCAATGCAACTCTCGCATTGGTGGGTCAACTCTATAAAACCCTCCACCATGCTAGTATTGGTGGTGCTCCCATATCGGCATTGCCCATCCACACCTGTCGGAGCCAATGTCATGTAATCTTGATGCTCCATTTGTTTTTTCACTCCCGCACCGAGAGTGACCAAGTGTCCCTGAACGACATTTTCATTTGACTTCCAACTTGACATAACTCGAAAATCGAAGGTCGGATCGAAGATCCATCGAATCCATTGGTCTCTTGGCATGCCATTACCTCTAGTGGGCCCTCTCCAACACATTTGCATGGCCCAGTGACTTCATTGTGCATCGGTTTCATAAACTAGGGTTTTTCTCAGTAGATTTATTGATGTTGTAATTTGTTGTAATAAGAGGTTATGGATATGTTATATGCTTGGAAAGAGTGCCCTAAGGGGTGTATCTTCATGGTGTTAATGTAAAATTGGACTAGGGTTTATTTTTTTGGGTTTCCTTGTGATATTAGGATGAAGATGAGTGAAATATTGGACCATAGTGACCACCTTCACACACATGTTGAGGAGAAGCAATTGAGCATAGTAACCACCTTGGCACACATATTGAGGATAAGCATTGGTGCATTGTAACCACCTCTGACACATATGTCGAGGAGCATTGGGAACAAGAAGATGCGGTACACAACTAGAGGAGGAATGCATTACATGGGGAAATTTGGATATGCATGAGGACACTAAGGTTTATATATGTAAGTAAACCTTAGAGAATGAGATATAATACTAGAGGAATTGATGGTTGTCTTACAGAATCTATAACTCTTATTATGAATGCAAACGAGGTAGAATTAGGGTTCCAACCCTGTAGAAGATACAAAGAAAAGAGCTAATGTCTTTGGTGATATTGTAGTCTTGTTCTTGTGTGATGCATGGAGGTTAGGGAAAGACTATGGAAAACTTAACTTGATAAGTCTCGAGCTTCTTTTGATTCCTTGCTTAGAAGAAGATTTTTTTAAGTTTAATTGATTTTCCATGGAGGTATTGGTGCTTGTGTTGATGCAATAGTCAAAGACCTAAGGTTTGAGGAATCATCCTAGGATAGACATGTTGATGTTGAAACTGGTGCTATACTTTCCTGGAATGCCATGTGCTTCTATGATGAAATATGATTAGGGTTTATAAACCCTAAAGAGGAAAGCAATTATAGTGTGGATACCTTAATGACAACAATGATAGTTTGGGGCTAGCTTCGCCGATGGTTTCCAAATATATATACATACATATCATATATATACATATACATAAGAACTGTTTCAGTTGTCCAAATATTGTATACTTGGAGATTTGAATTTTAGCTTATATTATCTTTATGATTGGGTAGATTCTAGCATTGGTTATGCATGCTAATTTGAGATAATTTTGGGTTGAATTTGTTAAGTAAACTTTAATGGTGCTTATTTCGTTAGATATCCTAAGTGAAAACCTTTGGATATGTCATCATGCACTTGTGTAGGCCATCAAGATGATGACTAAGGAAAATCCTCTGAAATAAAAGGAACTTGCTAGACAAAATGACCCTTCAAACCATGATTTTACACCCAAAGAGAACATGTCGCTACCAAAGGAAGGATCAATAGGGATGACAAGATAGGAAGTGAGTGGGTAAGATAGGAAGGCAAGGAAGTGACCTTAGGATACGATAGGTTGGTAAGAAGGCTATTAGGGCTGCCCTAAATAGGATATTACCTATTAGGGTTTCCTCATTGATTATAAATCCTAGGTTATGCATGCTAACCTTTAAACTTCAGTTAGGGTTAGGGTTTCCTCGTTGATTCTAAACCCTCAGTTATGCATGTTAACCCTTAAATTGTTAAAATTGCAACAAGTACAATAGATCGTTAAAATTGCAAGTGCTCAATAGATTGTTATAGAAGACACATATTCATGAACTTGTTTCATTTTTTATTTGTCAAGGAAGAACAGTTTTTATGGGACGTTTTCATTTCAATTATACATGTGGTTGAAGCATGTTAGTGGTGTTGATGGGACATTATCATCATATCGTACAAAGTGAACTTATTTTGCAACCGACATAAAAGTATTTCTAGCCAAGCATTTAGCATTATGACAGCCCTATATTTCACTTTTTAGCTTGTCAAGACAAAGGTACAATCTTTTTAAGTAAACATCAGTGATAAACAATTTTATAAGTGCCAAGTTTCTAAGCCAGTGGGACTCTCAAACCAAATAAAATTTCCAGTCAAGTAAAATGTCTTATGACAGTTCAAGATGTAATTTCTAGTCAATTAAAATGTCTTATGACAGGCCAAGATGCAATTTTCAGTCAAGTAGGAATGATAAGAAGTATATTCACTTGGATTTTGATGACACAATGACTTGCAAGCAATTCAAGGCCTTTTCTAGTATTTTTCCAAGTTATGGATGTTTATATACCACTGTCAAATTTGTGTAAGTATGGATAGCAATGATCGTTTATATACAGTCCCTTTAGGGTGTCTTTGTGCCACTATAAATTGGGTTATGGACAAATTTCAGGTGAGGTGTTAGTGATTGAGTAAGATAGGAAGGCAAGGAAGTGACCTTAGGCTATGATAGGCGGGTAAGAAGGCTATTAGGGTTGACCTAAATAAGATATTACAGTGAAGAAGTTAGGGTAGCTTAGGATGAGTTAGTGGTGTTCTAGGGCTGTCCAAAATGGATATTACAGTCAAAGGTATAGGGAGATTCACGGGGGTCTAAGTAGTGTGGAAATGAAAGGAATACGCCTTGCTTTAGAGAGAGGGAAAGGTAGGAGTCTAGGGAAAGGGTTTTAGCAAGGGTTAGGATAGAATAGAATGGTTTAGGTGTGTCTTATGGATGCCTAATAGGTAGTATTACAGTCTAGTTTGATAGACATTTCTAGGGTTAGTAAAGGTTAGAAAATGGAGTAGAAGGCCTATTGATATGGACAAGGCAAGTCCAAAACACATGTAAGATGAAGATGAGCTATGTTTTAATTATTTCACTATGGTTTATAAAAGGAGTGCTCATGAAGCTCTAACCCTATATTATGTGAAGTAATCCATGCTTAAGCTTTGAAGTATTTCATCTGATTATTCTATAAAGAATATGTGACATATGACTAGAATCCTATGCATGCTCATATACAAACAAAAAGGTAGTTTATAAGAGGCCACAAGAGATGGTTAGGTAGGGTTGGTGTTAGGGTTTCCCTCTTAGGTTTAGGGTTTCATCATTGATTCTAAACCCTAGGTTATGCATGCTAACCCTAAAACACCATTTGGGTCATGGTTTCCTCATTGATTATAAATCCTATGTTATGCATGCTAACCATTAAACTTCAGTTAGGGTTAGGGTTTCCTTGTTGATTCTAAACCCTAGGTTATGCATTCTAACCCTTAAATTGTTAAAATTGCAACTAGTACAATAGATCGTTAAAATTGCAAATGCTCAACATTAGCATAACAAATATGTATGTATTCAATGAGAGTAAGCAATGTCAACTTCGTCTTCAAATGATATGAATTGCCAAATTTATCAAAATCAATGTTTGCCAAGTAGATGTGACAAATGCAAGCCAACATCAGTCATGTTCAATATGATTCTCAACTCATCAATACTATGAAATTTCCAGTCAATCAGAGGGTAAGAGAAGATCACTCCAATATCAGTTTCTAGTTTGCAAAATGAGACAATAATTACTATGTAAATACCAAAGGCAAACAAGTGCTTTCTATTGCAATTTGGACAATGAATAAGATTGTAGGTATTAGTATGTTTGTTCAATATGAGTTAGGGTTCTATAGGAGTTAGAGTTCAATTATCATTGTTATTGTACACGTTTATGCATTTGTGTATTTTTTTGTTAACTAACCTACAGTGTTAAATTTTTTATGCATTTTATTGTGAACATACAGACTTTATTGCTTCGTCAACAATAAGTATTGCAAGCGCATCAACTGTAAACTACTATTGCATTCAACATAATGTATGCAAATCTGTAATAAAAGGAAAAGAAATATAAATAAGTGCAAAATGATATATTAATATACAAAAATTTCCAATCATATACAGTAGTAGTGAAAAAGGGAACATCGTTCCTAATGTCTATACAATGGAAACTCGTTCCCTATACAAAATATGGAAACTCATTCCAAAATGCCACATCATGGCTAGTGTACATAGGAGGGTCTCTTGATCCTCCTGCCCACTCTCGGAGCTCTCAGGTGCACCCCCAAAATTGATCTTCCTCTTCTTCAAGCTAGAGGAAGCTCAGTTCTTTTGGCTGCTTCAACCACCTCCCCGTGGGCTATGAAACGACAACAATCAAATGTCAACTCCTACAGGAAATTATACAAGTATAAAACACAATTTAAAAATCAAAATTACGTTTTCAAATTTTAAATAGATCACTTGAGATGAGACCCTAAGTGGTGAGCAGGCTACCCTCCTCCGTGATCCAAATCTTTTGGCAATGCCACCTTGCAACATTTAAATAGTAAGATAACTCATACAATTTACTTCCTATGATAATTTCCATTAATATTGCACGAGATTTTCATAAACTAATCAATCTCACCTTGAACAAAACAGGTTGGTCCTGGGGGCTGGCAGGTGGAGCAATCGACTGGTCCTCAAGGGTGGCAGGTGGCGCAATAGGCTCGACAACCTGCTCTGATGCTAGGGTGGATAGCATAGTAGAGGATGTAGTCACATTAACGTTGGATACAACACTAGGGGGCACAGTGGGAGCCTGGCATGGACTGGAGTGGGCGAAGTGGTGATGTACGACGATAAACACCAATTGGCTATAGAATGGAACAAGCCACCCTGGAAGAGGAAATGAGGGTGGTGGGGGAATATGGGGGAGGGGGATGAGGTCTTGGATGGGGTGCAGGGATGGTTGAATGTGGATGGATGGTGTAATGTGGTCAGAGGGGGGAGGATGGAAACATGGGAAACTGTAAGGGAGGGGGTGGATGGGGGGGGAGGGGGGGAGTGAGCGAAGGTTGTGATGAAGATGGGGGAGATGGATGGAAGTATAGTGGTGGATGGGTGGGGTAGGGGGGAGTGAGCGAAGGATGTGACGAAGAAGGGGGAGCTGCATGGAAGTGTGGTGGTGGATGGGAGGCAAGGAATGGATGGAATGGGGTGGGGAGAGATGTAGGGAAAGGGACATGTATGCCAGGGGATACAATTGGCATATATGGCCGGAAAAAGGTAGTCGATGGAGAGATAGTGACACCGACGTGCCTATGTAATCTGACCTGCATACATATTCATGGCCTCTTATATTAGTACAAAAAATATATAACTATACAAATCTAAGCCATCAAAACTGAAATTAAATTTATACTTTATTACAAGATACCTGTGCACAAAGGGATCTACTGATTCTCAGCGGGGATGGCTGGTCACTGAATCCTGTGGACACCTATTCATTTGCAAAAACATATTTAAATTCATTTACTAAATATTAACTACATTGGACGACAATATTATCTACTAACATTAAATTTAATTACTGAAAGAAAAATACCTGTGTGTATGGTGTTGCGATGTCCTCTGTAGTTGCCATGGCTCCATCTAAGTTGAAGGAACCAACGTCCTCCCACTCAGGTGTTGGAGACTTAGCACTAAATAGCTGTACATTAAAAAAAATCAAGTCATAAAAATCTGATTCTAAGATAAATTTATTATAAATTATGAGATTGCATAACGTATAATCAATACTTGAACATTAAATAAAACAATAACTAACCTAGTGTAGGTAGCTCTATGTGGCATGCTCCTACATGGGAACCTCGCATGGATTCCCAAAATGAGAACAACGATGTGGCACTAGTCTTGTTGATCTAGATGGATCATCATGTCTACGACCTGTAGCTACTCTCCCTGGCCCACCACCAGTAGACCATGCAGAAGTGTCTCTCTCTAGGTGGTCTTGCTCGCTCTGCGAGGACATAGCCACAAATGTGGTATGCCTAAGAAGGTGTCGTGTGGCACGTCTAATAGACTCATGGATCTCATCTAGCCCTCTAGCTAACCCAAGGTGTTGAGTGATCCGGTGGATTATTCATCTTCAAAAATTACACTGATCCAATATGGTACAATGGTTATTAATCTATGGTTCAAAGAACATAACATATGTTTTTAACTCATATGCTAAACATGGTGCGTGGTTCGACATAACATCACATGGTGCGTGGTTCGACATAACATCGCATTGTGCACAGTTCGACATAACATCGCATGGTGCGCAGTTCGACATAACATCGCATGGTGCACGTTTCGACATAACATCGCATGGTGTGCGATTCGACATAACATCGCATGGTGCGCGGTTCAACATAACATCGCATGGTGCACGGTTCGACATAACATTGCATGGTGTGCGGTTCGACATAACATCGCATGGTGCGCGGTTCGACATAACATCTCATGGTTCGAACGGTCAAGTCTTACGGTTAAGACTTGGCATCTAGTGATTTGTGCAACGTCAAGAGGTAGTATAAAATGGTTTGTAACATGCTCATGTAGTTAGTGGCAATGTTCTGGCTGTCTTACGCACCGTCAAGTGGAACCTCGAATGTTTCGTGAAAATCCCGCGCGGTCAAGTGTATACCCTCTAGCGGTCTTGTGCACGGTTAAATGGCACTGTTCTGGCGGTTGGATGAGGGTGCGCGGTCACGTATGCTGCAACATTTGTGGAGTTTAGTTATATGCTGTGACAACGGATATAACATTTGGAACAACTCTAAAATGTGACGAATATCCATTGTGTGGCGGGCTAGCAATACCATACATGGTATTAGATGGAACCGTTGGGAACCGCTGCCACATTTGGCGGAACATAAATGAATGTAACGTGTAACATACAGCTAGTTGAAACGTTTCAACAAAAATTAAAAGATAGCATATGGAATAGGAAAAGACAGGTAGCAGACGAGTCGAGCCCGTTACTTATCCTCCCACTGAACGCTTTAAATAGGGGGGGGTTTAGATTGTTTTGGAAGGGGGAGCATCGCTTTTCTGTTATGAGAAGCTTGCAGAGAGAAGCACTGAGAGTTTTGCTATGAAGTGTCCAGATGCTGTTGCTGTGGAAGTCAACATTATCTGTTATAATTTTAGCTTTCTTTGCCTTTTGAAGGCTAATTGTAATTTCCAGAAGAGAGGTCTTGAAGACTTTGTACAACATTCTGTTTACAGTTGCTGAAGTTGATTCTAGAACCATTTTTGTACCATTTTAAAGAGATTAATTGGATCAGTACCCATTGGAGAGGGATCCGGAGACATAGCCCAGTGAAGGGGGTGAACTCCGTTATCAACTTCTGTTTGTGACTCTCTGATTCTGTGTTTTTTTTCCCACATCTGGTTATCAGTTTTGCTTTTCATTTCTGTTTAAGCATTTAATTTCTGTTAATGTTGTTTCATGAATTAAGCAAACTGGTAAACGCATTCTTTAAAAAACTTTTAATGCACTCAAGTTGACATCCGACAGATCATGTTATGGTATCAGAGCAGGCTAACTGCTTGTGCAATTTTGTGAATGCTTACCAGGTCCAGGTTAAAGCTTGGTGAAGGAGAATTAATTGAAGGAGATCCTGAGATTGGCTCAAGGAGAACATTCTCAAGAACCATGTCTTCTCCGCGAGGGGAAGAAGAAGGACACACAAAACGGGAAAAACCTGTTATTTCTGAAACTGAGTTTTTGGAGTTTTTTTATCAGCATGAAAGCCATGATGGAAATTCTTCTCGATGAGCATGCAAAAAGGAAGAAGAAAGAAGAAGGATCTTCATCCAAATATGCCGAAGTGAAGAAGGAAGAAAAGAGTAAAAGAGTAGGAGGTGATGGTGATCCTCCTGATACTAATCCAACTTTCTCTTCTTCTCATACTTCTCATTCAAATAATGCAAATCCTAATATGCCTTATTTCGAATTGGATGTAAAATTTGAATTACCAATTTATAATGGAGATTTAGATGCTGAAAAGTTAGACAATTGGATCAAGCATCTTGAAGTATATTGCAGGGTGCAGGGCATTAATGATGACCCTTCCAGGATTCAACTGGCCACTTTGAGAATGAGTGGTATGGCTCTTACTTGGTGGGAGAGCAAGATTCAGCAAGATCTTCGAAAGAACGGTAAAATTATTTCAGTTTGGAATGAATTCATTGAAGTATTAAGGAAGCAATTTTATCCTTTAAGACATATTCAACAATTAACCATGAGTTGGAAAATGTTTAGACAAGCTAAAGGACAAAATATTGAAGACTATACTCATGAATTTAGAAAGAGGGCTATTGCATTGAATGTTTCATTAGATACACAGGAAACTCTTCCTAAGTACATTGGTGGCATGCATTCTTATTTGAGACATACTTTGTTGATGTTTAACCCCAGTAATTTGGATGATGTATGTGTTCAAGCTACACATTTAGAAGCAAGGGGTAAGCATGCTAATGATAGTTTTGTGAAGAAATCATTTAAATCTGACAGCAAATCGAAAGGTAAAGATAAGGGGAAAAAAAGATGGCTACTGTTAAGAAAGAGGGTGAAAAGCCTACATGTTTGCATTGTCAGAAGGGACATGATGTCTCTAAGTGTTGGAAACTTCATTCGGAGTTAAGGCCAAAGAAGTACGGAGGAAACAAAGATAAAGGCAAAGCAAAAGCTACTACAGCAGTTATTCAAGACTTGGGATCCGACGCAGGTGATGAAATGAAGGTTACAGCTGTCGGGATCCAGGGTAAGAATAAAAGTATCTCACTTCCCATTGATGCAAAATCAAGTTCTAGTGCAAGTACAAATCTGCCATCTACTTCTAAGCAAAATGATAAAAATAGAAGTTCACTGTTTCATGTTCGTGTCATTGAAAATCACACAAAGATTGATACATTGTTTGATAGTGGTTCACAAGTAAATCTGATATCAGAAGAAGTGGTTAAGAAATTGCATTTAGTTACTATGCCTCATGAAAAACCCTATCCTCTTGGTTGGGTTACTAATGATACACAATTGCAAGTTAAAAAGAAATGTGTATTAAAGTTTGCAATTACTAGAAAGTTCATGGATGAGGTAGAATTGGATGTAGTACCACTTGACATTTGTGGAATTGTACTTGGGAGTCCATATTTGTATGACTGGAAAGCAGTCTTTTATAGAGAGCAGAATAAGTATCGTCTTTTTAAAGATGGTGTGGAATATATTGTACGAGCACATAAGACAAAAACAAATCTAGCAATAGTCTCTACAGGACAAATGAAGAGGCTGGTAAATGCTAGTAAGAATTTTGTGTTAATGATGGTTAAGGTGAAAAATGATGAGATCTCTAAATATTTTGAGGGATGTGATCCTAAACATAAATCTGAACTGATTGAAATTATTTCTAAGTATGATGATTTATTTCAAGATCTAAAAGGGTTACCACCAAAGAGAGAAATTCAGCATGAGATGCATTTGCAGCAGGATGTGGCACTCCCGAACATAGCCATGTACCGGATGTCTGTAATGCAGAATGAGGAAATAAAGAAGCAGGTTCAGGAGCGGATTGAGAAGGGGGTCATCCGGCCAAGCACTTCTCCTTGTGGATCTCCTATAGTCTTGGTTCCAAAGAAGGATGGGTCTTGGAGAATGTGCATCGACTATAGGGCCCTTAACAAAATCACCATTAAAAACAGGTATCCTCTTCCTCGCATTGATGATTTGCTTGATCAGTTGAAACATGCAACTTACTTTACAAAATTGGATCTGCGTAGTGGGTATCATCAAATCTGTGTTGCTGAAAATGATGCCTGGAAAATAGCGTTTAAAACAAAACAAGGTTTGTATGAATGGCTTGTGATGCCTTTCGGGCTCTGTAACGCACCTGCTACTTTCATGCGGGTAATGAATGATGTCTTTCATCCATTCATTGATGATTTTGTAATTATATATCTAGATGATATCCTAGTGTTTAGCAAAACCTGGGAGGAACACATTGTACATGTGAAGAACATTTTAGATGTACTGAGGAAGGAGAAGCTTTATGTAAAAATGTCTAAATGTGAGTTTGCTAAAACTTCTTTAGTATATCTGGGCCATATTATTGGTGGAGGCCACCTACGAGTGGACCCAGCCAAGGTTGTTGTCATTGTAAACTGGCCACGGCCTAACACCGTTACTGAAATCAAAAGTTTTCTTGGTGCGGTTCAGTATTGGACGAAATTCATTTCTGGGTTTTCTTCCATTTCTGCTCCATTACATGCGTTGACAAGTGTTAAAGAAATTTTCCAGTGGGGAGGCAAGCACCAGAGAGCCTTCGAAACTTTGAAGGAAAGGATTAGCACCGCACCAGTTCTGACGTTGCCAGCGTTGCAGTAACCATTTGAGATCGAAACAGATGCCAGCGGGTTTGCCATGGGAGTCGTTTTGATGCAAGGGAGGAAGCCAGTCTATTACCATTCAAAAACGTTCTCTACTATCCGACTTATGACAAAGAGTTGTATGCTTTAGTATAGAGTGTGAAGAACTGGAAACATTATATCATGGGAAAAGAAACAATCATACATACTGATCATCAGCCACTTCAATATCTGCAATCTCAAACTAAAATACAGCAAAGTCGTCATTTAAGATGGATGGGATTTTTACAACAGTTTAATCTTGTAATTAAATACAAAAAGGGAATTCATAATAAGGTAGCAGACATGTTGTCGAGGCCGCCTACAAATGCTTCAATCATTCTTCAGAATAGTTCATTAACACATGAAAGTTACATTGAACAGTATGCAGAAGATAAAGATTTTAAGAACGTATATGTATCATTGATACATGGTAAACAGGAAGAGAACTATTATGTGCATAGTCAACTCCTGTACCATCTCGGTAAACTCTGTATTCCAGAGAAAGAGAGAATGCATCTGATCCGAGAAGCACATAGTTCATTGATTGCAGGACATTTTGGTGTAAGTAAAACGTTGACAATATTGTAGAATCACTGTTATTGGCCTCATATGCAAGAAACTATAGCTAAATATATACGAGGATGTGTTATGTGTGCAACGAGTAAGCCTAGCAATAGGAAATTGGGTTTGTACACACCTCTTCTAGTTTCTTCTCGTCCCTGGGAAAGCATTTCTATGGACTTTGTAGGAGGACTACCTATGTCTAGAGAAGGGCATGATTACCTATATGTTGTTGTGGATAGATTCAACAAAATGTGTATCTTAATGCCATGTAACAAACAGATCACTGCTGAACAAACAACTCATCTATTCTTTCAGAATGTTTGGGTACATTTTGGGCTACCCATGTCTATTGTATCTGATTAGGATTTCTGGTTCTTGGGAGAATTCTGGTCAACTTTATGGGAGCTTATGGATACTAAACTTAAGAAAAGTACAGCTTTTCATCCACATACCGATGGACAAATAGAGGTAGTAAACATAACAATGGTTCAGCTGCTCAGAGGATATTGTAGTAAGCATCCTAAACTTTGGGATGAGCAGTTGTAGTATATACAGCATGCTTACAATCATGAAGTTCATTCTTCCATGAAAAGATCTCCTTTTGAAGCTTGTTTTGGTTATCTGCCAAAAACACCGATGGACTTCTCTTTTGGAAAAGATGCAGTGGATGGACATCATGATGCAGATAAAGCTCTAAGATTCATTCAGAGAATCCAAGCGGTGCAGCAGGTAGTTCAGGAACAGTTGGAGAAGAGCCAGATAAAGTACAAAGCCAGGCATGACAAGCATCGAGTTGATCATCAATTTCAGGTTGGTGACAGAGTTTGGTTACATATCACCAAAGAAAGAATGAAAGGTGAAGGTAAAAATCTTAAGCCTATCAGGTATGGTCCTTTTGAGATCTTGGAAAAGATCGGTACTAATGCTTTTCACTTGAATTTACCTCCATACATGCAAATCTATTCAGTTGTCAATGTTGAGAATCTTAAATTGTATGAGCCTCCTATGATCATGGATGAGGAAACTAACATACAGATTCCTTCAGTTGATGATATGGCACCTGAATACATGAAAGAGTTGCAGGATGATGTTATTCTTGATAGAAATGTAAGGACTTCACGAAGGGGGAATGTTGAGTACCTTCGAGTGGGGCTTAAAGGAATGTATCCTGGAAAAGCAAGATGGATGGAGATTGGAAAAGTGAGGGAGATGTACCCTCACTTACTTGCAATGTGACTCAGGATTTTGGTGGTCCAAAATCTCTCCAATGGGGAGGAATGATCTGGTGGATTATTCATCTTCAAAAATTACACTAATCCAATATGGTACAATGGTTATTAATCTATGGTTCAAAGAACATAACATATATTTTTAACTCATATGCTAAACATGGTGCGCAGTTCGACATAACATCGTATGGTGCGTGGTTCGACATAACATCGCATGGTGCGCGGTTCGACATAACATTGCATGGTGCGTGGTTCGACATAACATCGCATGGTGCGTGATTCGACATAATATTTCATGGTGCATGGTTCGACATAACATTGCATGGTGTGTGGTTCGACATAACATCGCATGGTGCGCGGTTTGACATAACATCGCATGGTGTGCAGTTCGACATAACATCTCATGGTTCGAATGGTCAAGTCTTACGATTAAGACTTGGCATCTGGCGATTTGTGCATCGTCAAGAGGTAATATAAAATGGTTTGTAACATGCTCATGCAGTTAGTGGCAACGTTCTGGCGGTCTTGTGCACCGTCAAGTGGAACCTCGAATGGTTCGTGAAAAGCTCGCGTGGTCAAGTGTATACCCTCTAGCGGTCTTGTGCACGGTTAAATGGCACTGTTCTAGCTATTGGGTGAGGGTGCGCGGTCACGTATGCTGCGACATTTTTGGAGTTTAGTTATATGCTGCAACAGCGGATATAACATTTGGAACAGCTCTAAAATGTGACGGATATCCATTGTGTGGCGGTCTAGCAATACCATACATGGTATTAGATGGAACCGTTGGGAACCACTGCCACATTTGGCGGAACATAAATGAATGTAACGTGTAAGGTACAGCTAGTTGAAACGCTTCAATGGAAATTAAAAGATAGCATATGGAATATGAAAAGACGGGTAGCAGACAAGTCGAGCCCGTTACTTATCCTCCCACTGAACGCTTTAAATAGGGGGGGGTTCAGATTGTTTTGGAAGGGGGAGCATCGCTTTTCTGTTATGAGAAGCTTACAGAGAGAAGCACTGAGAGTTTTGCTGTGAAGTGTCCAGAGGCTGTTGCTGTGGAAGTCGACATTATCTATTATAATTTTAGCTTTCTTTGCCTTTTGAAGGCTAATTGTAATTTCCAGAAGAGAGGTCTTGAAGACTTTGTACAACATTCTGTTTACAGTTGCTGAAGTTGATTCCAGAACCATTTTTGTACCATTTTAAAGAGATTAATTGGATGGGTACCCATTGTAGAGGGACCCGGAGACGTAGCCCAGTGAAGGGGGTGAACTCCATTATCAACTTCTGTTTGTGACTCTCTGATTCTGTGTTTTTTTTCCCACATCTGGTTATCAGTTTTGCTTTTCATTTCTGTTTAAGAATTTAATTTCTGTTAATGTTGTTTCATGAATTAAGCAAACTAGTAAATGCATTCTTTAAAAAACTTTTAATGCACTCAAGTTGAGATCTGACGGATCATTGAGGAAGCGGGATTGGCTCTCGTCTAGGTGCAGGAGGTCCTCTGAGTGGGTTTCGGTGGGTGTGAGGTCGATCTTGGGCTAAGACAAAATCGACGCCCTGGAACTTGGTGATGTTGAAGCAGTTCACATGGAACCCTAACACAAACTCAGCCCACAGTTTCCTGAGAAAATACTGTGGGACCTCAACATTGTTGCATGGAGGCTTGTAAAAAACCACTCCATCTCTTCCTCCAATTTTCTCTCCATGGCTAGTAATTACACCAGTCCATGCAAACTCGCCTCTTCCTCACATCTGGAGGCTGTCCTGTTCTCAGATCTATAAATTTTCTCCATAGTTGGGATTTTGTGATATTCACGTTTTTTATATCCTCTTTGGATATACCAGTTCCATAGTGCTCTCTCAATTGAGCCCTATATTCATTCAAACTAGTTATCTCACTGTGGGCAATGTTGATATATTCTATTATGTTTTCTAATTGTGTGGCGAGGGAAACCCGAGAGGGTTCCCTGCTATTCTTCAGTTCATCACTCAAAATTCTTAATTGGTTTAAATCACCGTGTAATTCATCTTCGGGGTTTTCTTTGTTTAATTCGGGGTTTGGGTCCTCTGATTGGTTTGTTTCATTCCTTTCTTGGGATGGTTCATTGGTATTTGTCATTGTGTTTAGGTAATTTGTACCCACAATATCAAATTTTGCCCATTTCAATTGATTTTCAATTTTTTTTAATTTTGTATTTTATTGGAAAAACAATAAAAAGCATTGAAATAAACAAAAAAAATTACATTCCTACTCCATTTACCTTACTCCAACGTCGTTTTAGGTAAGTTGGACAATTCTGTTGGGATCCTTGGGGGTCATTTTCATCTCTTTGGGGGGTCGTTAATGCATCCTTGTGCGCTCGCGGGTGGGTAGAAAACAAAACAATTGTTCACTATTTTGTTTTTTGTTTTTTTTAAACACAGGGACACGCGCGCGTCCCTGTGTGTGACCACACCAAACGCGCGCGCGTGTCCACGTACGCATGCACGCATATGCACGCGAGCACGTCATTGGGGCACGTATGCACTCATATTGTCCACGCTAGAAATCTGACATGGAGGTTCACCATTGCCGAAGCGGGAGCACGTGCGCACATCCAGGAGGTGCGTGCNATCATATTTGGGTATCAGGTTCTTGGGGGCACGTGTATATATATATATATATATATATATATATATATATATATATGAACATCAATCTCATTTGGTAGAAATTATTTTTCCAAGTAATATAAAGTACCACCAAGAAGGAGATTCCAATGTATAAGCACAACCTTGACTAATACTAGCTAGAGCAACATGAAACAAAAACAATAGGAACAACACAAGAAATAATAGTCAGTGCCTATTCTAAGGCATTTAAATGAAACACAGAAAGGGTGTAGCATGTATAAGACATCTAAAAATACAACAAAGCTTCTTGCAACTCTCAAAGAAGGCTTCAGTTTAGTTAACATTGTAAAATGACCGATCTGGAACATTTTTTAATTTCATGTAGATTTTAACAAAGTTATAAGTGTTAATGTTGGATCAATTATGCTAGGAAAATGTTAGTGACATGGAACCTAAGATAAGAGTGAACTTGAAAACTATTTGTTATAAAATTTCATTGCCAATTTCAATCACCAAGCAAATCAAATGCTTGGAAGTTGGCTATGAGAATAGATTTGTATGCAATTAGATGGGTCCTCACCATTAGGATAAATTTTAGATCATCGTAGCACTTCCTGACAGCTTCATATAGATCTACTGTTCCACTTACATTTTTAAGTATATTATCAACTAAAAATACCATTGAACTATCCACTTGGAATATAACTAAATTGAAGAGAAACAAATAAACAACCTTGGTGTAGTAGAAATATTACCTTTCTTTGCACATTCAAGAAAATAATAAGCAATGACTTAGTCCAATTCTAGATCTTCTAGCGAAATAGTGTGCGGATGTGTTACAATTTTCTCAAGTATGCCTAGATTGTTAGAATAAATTAAAGAAGTTCCTGCTGGTCATAGCGATAAAGCTACAACAAATCCACTTCATATTGCTTGCAAAATTCAATTCATAATTCATATTCACCTTTTTTTTAGTATTTTTTGCATTATTTAGCAATATAGATTGCAAAAATGTTAACCATGCACACTTTCATGTTCTCTTACTAGTAATACCATTTTAATTATTTTATGCATTCAGCTAGTTTCCATGTTTTCCCTTCAACACATTTCTATATTCCAACGTCTTTGTGTTTCTAAAATAAAAGAAAACTGAACTAAATACCTTGTGATCCTGATTCCCTAATGATATCCAATGCAGATGGCAAGTATTATGTTGAAGAGACTCTATCCTATTAAGAAATTCCATTGTGAAAAATATGAATAAGAATTAAATTAATTTCTAGATAACATATTATCAAGAAAATAAAAGCACTAAGAATGAAGATAGTGTTCTAGCTCATTTATGAGGAAGTAATTTTTCTTGAAAGTAACTTGCAATTTCTAGAAGATGAAAACAACAAATGTTCATTTTAAATTAGAATAGTGGAAGACAATGGATATTATGATGACCATGGATGATATTCTCAGTAGATCATTGTACTCATTAAATATGTGTGATACATGATATTAAAAAAAGACTACAATAAGATGAACATGGAGATAATATAAACTGAATTGGAATATATCATTAGAAGATATTGTCACGATGCAAGCACCCTATCCAAATGATGCAAAATCTTACCACAAAGTCTAAAAACATGATAACAATGTGATTGGTACGGACACATTTAACTAGAATTTGATAAACCAGTTTTTTCAATATAGAATTACACATAATGCATCTTTCCATTATTCACTCACCAAGGTGTGCATAAAAAATTAGAAGAAGTACAAGAAAACATACAATAGATATTCTCTTAAATATGGATGGACAAAAGATATTAGAAAACTTATAGTATGGATTTTATTTAAAGTAATTGCTCAAGAAAAATTATAGTAGGGATTCTTTTAAACCTTGCTAGACAAAATATTCTCCAAGGATTGATGATCATGAATCAAGACATGATCTCAGAAGTGTGGGTGATTGGTGATTCCTTGAACATTATCAGTTTTCTTTTCCTTCACTCGACACCTAACAGGATCTTTGAACCTCAAATGGCTTATTAGTAGGATTAATACACTCCTCTACCAGCTCCAAGGTTTTCAACTCTTCCATGTCCTAAGAAAGGCGAACAAACCCATAGATTCCCAATACAACAAGGAGGTTATCTTAACATGAGGGATACTGATAAATAAAGGAACCCAAATCTTCTCTTCCATCCCCTAAGTGTTTTTATGTCTCTCTCAATTGATGAGGTGGGAGATTGCCACACCTCTAGGTGGCATTGCGGATTTAAACATGGGACTTCTGCAGATATCAAGTGAAAGAGTGGGGTAATAGTGACCCTTCAAATCAAAAAGTGAGGATTCCATGGATTTAAATAGATTGGATATATACAAGAAAGGGTATGTAGGATCTCCATTGTAGAAGGAATTGAATGCAGATGTCATGTTGGTGTGGAGAAAACCATTCCAAGTGGGGAAAATTTAATGGCATATGCAAGGAAAATTATGAGAATGATTTGGCAACACAATTATAAGCTAGAAAGTTCATTTCAATCTCTATTCCTTTTCCACTGCAAAGTTGTCTGGTGCAACAGGAAAAAGGAAATTTTTTCCCAAGTGTTGAATCGACAACATGAAGAAAGTAGATGTCAATAGGTCGAAGTATTGGTAATGGATGACAGTGAAAGCAATTCAGACTGCTACTTATGCCATGGGGTGAAATTCCTTTTTATGGAGATGAAAGTTATGAGGCATAAATTGAGTACCCTAAAGAAACATTTAATAACTAGTGAATGGGTGTTAGAGGAATTTTTCAGACAGCTAGAGCAGGAAGCAATGTAGGATAGGAGGGACAAATAGGCACAAGAGAAAGAGTCGACCAACCTAATTGAGGCTTAGGGAAAGAAAATCAAGGAGATGGAATGGAAAATTGGTCTTCTTGAGCACCAGCTGAGCAAAATTTTAGGCAATGGGACAATAATCCATAATGACCTAAAGCTTCAAGGCGCACCCTTTGGAGAAGGCCCTTTCTCCAACTTCTCTTAATTAGGTTACGTTTTGTTAGTTTCTTCTATTGTTAAGAGTTTCTTTTAGGACATACAGTAATAGGATGTGTATTAGGTCTACTAAGTCTCCTCAGAAGAGTAAATTCTCTCTCTCTCTCTCTCTCTCTCTCTCTCTCTCTCTCTCTCTCTCTCTTCAAGGTCTACTAAGTCTATTAATTTGCTGTGTGAGACCCTCTTGTTTGTGGGACAAGGGATTCCTTTTGCGCAGAGATTTAACTGCTAAGAAAAGATGTACACACCCTACACCGCTCTAGATTTGAACCCATGACCTTATAGGAGGATTCTTAACGGTTAAGCCTACACAAAAAATACAAATAATTAGAAATAATCAATCCTTAATATTATATGGATTTCCTCTAAAATAAGGTTTTAAAACTTTCTATGTAATTTAAATACATAATTAACCACTTTTTAATAAAAACACTATTTACTTAAAAAAACATTTTAATATGAGTAACTTATGAAAACTCTCAAAAAACTATGATTCTCATTCTCAATCAAATTCTGTCTTTTTTTTCTTAACTCAATGACTTTTCTCTTTCACATTTTCAAACCAACCTCGTGATAATTTCAACTTCAACTTTTATATTTAAGTCTTTAAAAAAATCCATATTCCTAGTCATAATATTATTTTTTATTAATATAATTAAGAATCTATAAAAGTCCATACTCTTCATTATGAAAACCATATATATTAAATAATATCTAATCTATATATATATTAATATATTTACTCATCGGATGCATAATTGCAGGTTATTTTTAAAGAAATTGCGTACACAGAGAAAACTTTTTCAATATATTAATGTGTCTACATAATCCATATTGCAAAGTCAACTCCGGTTGAATTTACCCATAATATGACAAAAACATATACAGTTAGGAATCTACAATATGACAAAAACATATACCGTTACGTATCTATAGTTCTTAGATGCATTTAACCTTTTTTTTTATTTCTATAAACACCGTTATATATATATATATATATTAAGAATCACATTTCTTACATTGCATAAATTCATGTTATTTATATAAACACCATCAAATGATATTGATATGTCTCAATATTAATATATATCTATTTCTTAGATGCGTAATTTCTCTCTCTCTATTTATATTAAGAATATACATTTCTTAGATTGCATAATTCTTGTTATTTATAGAAACACCATCAAATGACAAAGATGGATGTCTCAATATTAATATATTTGTATTTCTTGGATGCGTAATTTCTTTTGTTATTTATATAAACCTTACCTACACAGAACACTCTGTCCATTCGTCACGAGTGTCATCCATCGATTATCCATTCGTCACGACTGTCATCAATTCATTATTTTCAGCCATTTTGTGTGTTTCCTCCCGATGATGGGGACCGATCCACAATTTAACTATATTTTCCTACTCTTAAAATATGCAGTCCAGACATGCTTCACCACGATGTGAAAGACTCTGAACCGATCCCTCGAACCCCGAATTAAAGAATCTTCTTCTCGCTTTGAGGAATTAATGAATTCTTCTTTATAATGAGATTTAAACTTAGATAAAGAATCTAATATTAGTACATAATTTGTGGTTGGATCTATGTGGTTGGATCATGTGGATGGAGATAAAATAGTTGTGGGATGAAAGATAATTTGAAAATATTTTTTATTTGTCGTATTATTATAGTTAAACAAGTTAAAGTGTGAGTTATCTAGAGTTTATATTCTTAGTGTTATCCATTTATCAACTATTTGTTATATTTTATATTCGTTTTTTAAAATTATTCTAGTTATATGTCATGAAAAGTTGGTTATCCAATCATAAGCTATAAGTTATTGGTACATTACTATCAAATATCCATTCATTGACTAACTTTCCATGTAAATATTCCTCCAACAACCACCCATTATACACTCATCAACGATAAACCCCTTATTCCTTATATTCTTTTTCTAATCTCTTTAATCCCTATACTAAATAAATGTACAATGTACAGTATTCTTATGTTCTTGCTTGTTCTTCACGAATTCAAATGCTCAACGTATTATTTAAACAGGTGCATACCCAAGCATTGGATCGGGTTTAGCGGTCAAGTGGTAGAGATTGGATTCTCAGTGCAATTCTGCATTGGATCAAAAATCCTCTTGAAGTTTAGATCGAAAGAAAATTAGGTGGTTTGTCTCTGTTGCATTGATGGAGGGGAAGGAGGTGTTTGATTTGGCCAAAAGAGTGGTCATGGGAAGATGGTTTGTAGTATTTGTGTCGTTCTTTATTATGTCATGTGGTGGTGGCACTTACATATTTGGGCTCTACTCAGAAGCAATCAAAACATCCCTGGGCTATGATCAGAGCACACTGAATACCTTGGGATTTTTCAAGGATCTGGGTGCTAATGTTGGGATTGTTTCAGGTCTCATTAATGAAGTCTGTCCTCCATGGGTTGTTCTTGGAATTGGAGCCATCATGAATATCGGAGGCTATTCATTGATATCGTTGTCCGTGACCGGATGTATTGCCAAGCCGAAGCTATGGCAGATGCATCTGTATATGACCATCGGAGCTAATTCTCAGACATTTTCTGATACCGGATCTGTAGTTACTTGTGTCAAGAATTTCCCTCAGAGCCGAGGAGTTGTGCTGGGGATTCTGAATGGATTTGTTGGTTTGAGTGGAGCAATGTTTACTCAGATATATCATGCAGTTTATGGGAATAGTGCCAGTGGATCTGCCGGTGCGATTCTGCTTCTTGCCCAGTTGCCCACTGCTGTTTCTCTGGTCGTCATGTTTATAGTTCGTCTTACAAAAGGGACCACTGAAAAAAATGAGCTGAAGCGATTCTACTATTTTCTCTACATAGCTCTGGTATTGGCGGGGTTTCTTATGGTTCTCATCGTAGTCGAGAATATGTCAAAGAGCTTCCGTAATGTTAGCTACAGAATTGCAGTTACAGTTATCGTGGTTTTCCTTTCGCTTCCTCTTGTGGTAATTGCTAAAGCAGAGATGGACAGAAAGAAGCAGCAACAGATTTCCACTGGGAGCTCAACTGTAGAAATCGAAGCTGTAGATCATCCCAAAATCACTCTGCTTACAAAAGAAAATGATGAAAGTAAAGAGAAGAAGGATCCACAAAATTGCCCAGATATCAATGAAAGCTCAACCGTAGAAATTGAAGCAGATCATCCTAAAATTACTCTGCTTACAAAAGAAAATGAAGAGATCAAGAAGGATGCCCAACATTGCCCAGAGATCAAGGATAGCTCAATAGTAGAAATTGAAGCTGCAGATCATCTCAAAGTTACTCTGCTTACAAAAGAAACTGAAGAGAAGGAGGATCCCCAACATTGCCCTGAGATCAATGAAGGAAGCTCGATGCGGTGTATTACTAATCGTAGCAATGAAGTGAGACAGAGAGCTTCGGTTGTAGCACGTATTGTTAAATTCTTCAAAAGCCCAGCAAGAGGAGAGGACTTTACAATTCCTCAAGCTCTAGTAAGCATCGATATGTTGGTTCTGTTTTTAGCCACTACCTGTGGGTTTGGATCAAGCCTGACTGCCATTAATAATATGGGACAGATCGGTAAAGCTCTTGGATACTACGACACTAATATAAGTACCTTTGTTGGGCTTATTAGCATATGGAATTTTCTAGGCCGTGTTGCTGCTGGTTTTTCCTCAGAATTCCTTCTCCAGAAGTATAGATTTCCGAGAACTCTGATGCTGACGATAGTTATACTTATGGCTTGCATTGGGCATATTTTCATAGCCTTCGCTCTTCCGGGCTCACTGTACGTAGCGTCCATTGTAATTGGAGTCTGTTTTGGAGCTCAATGGCCTCTAATGTATGCTATCATCTCGGAGCTATTTGGTCTCAAGTATTATGCCACTCTCCATAATTTTGGAGCAGCAACAAGCCCCTTGGGATCTTACCTGCTGTCTGTGAGAGTTGCGGGACGCTTTTACGACCAAGAGGCGAGAAAGCAGTGCAGTGCTATGGGGACTTGTGCGTTTGAGAGCGCGCTTACTTGCGTTGGGCATAAATGCTTTGGGCTTTCGTTTATCATTATGACGGTTGTGAACGCTTTTGGAGCTGTGACTTCGTTCGTTCTTGTGTTGAGAACAAGGCAATTCTACAAAGGTGATATATATGCCAAGTTTCAAGAGGCCTGAAAACACAGCAATATCCCCGTAAAGGAAAGACAAATGTTCAGATTGCCAAAGTTGAAATCCAGTGACCGGCAACATAGGTAAATATGTGTATAAAGACTGTGTTTCAGAATGTCCCGTGTAAGCCAAGGCATGAGGTGACAGTATGTTATTTAGTCCAGCTTTTAGATTTGTTAGTCTGCCATCTTGCAAACCTAATCCAAAAAATTAATGTATTGAAAGTTTAAAATGTTTATTGGTGAACTTGCAAATGCATTTCATACCACGATATGTAACATAGTACAGTTTAAACACAAACATAAAAAGTGAAGTTATTGAAATTTTAAAATGTTTATTTTGCCATTTAACATCCATGCACATTATTATAAATTTAATATAAATATGGATGGGAATGCGATTAGATATCAAAATAAAAATAAGTAATCATAAGTGTGGGTAGGACATTTCATTCTTAACTCCATAATCAGGCTTCATAGTTGGTTTGGGTTGCTCTCTAAATTTTTTTACATAATAAATTGATAATTTACTTCAGATTTTGTATAAGGGTATTCTATAAGAAATCAAAGTCCTATTGAGTTATTAATTTACAAACATTCAATTGCCAATTGATATTAAAATCTAAGAAATCAAAGTCATATTGACATATTTAGCTTTAAAAGTTGATAGTTTACAAACATTCAATTGCCAGATTGGTATGAAAGTCTTTGGAATATGCTTTTGGAAAAAATAAAAGACAAACTAATGAAATAATATTTTTTATATTTAACATTACTTCTTATATTTCATTAAAATAGTTTTATAATTTTCATATTTAATATGTTCTAATATTTCATCAAAGTATATATTATATATATATATAATAGTTCTATAATTTTCATATTTAATATGTTCTAATATTTCATCAAAGTATATATATAAACGAAAATAAGTCTTTGTAGAGCAAAAAACTTTCATGATTAATAGGTTAGGGCGTGTGCAAGAAGTTGAGGGTCTCTTTTGACGCATTAGATGCAATACAAAACTGAAAAAACAGACATAACTTGCATGGATATTTTGAGACACTTACACAATGAATCTTGCGATCGGTAAAAAACAAGAAATGTAGGAAATTGAATGACCTTTCCAAATATATATTTTTTTTCTATTGAAAATGTTGTTAACTATCTAAAGTTAGATAAATTTTAATGGGCACTTTTTATTTTTGTGACAAATTATAAGGTATATGTTTTTGTGGGTGCAGCGTTTGAGTGTCTAAATGATGAAATAAACTTACGAAAACCGGTATACATATAGAGAACATATAGGACTAGTGCACGACTATTTTTCCAATAATAAAAATAATATTTTTAATTTTTTTTTTAATTATCTAAGAGATCAAACCTCGAAAACGGTACATCATTTGTGGGTGCAGCGTTTGAATGTCTTAATGCAATTATTTGGAAATGGATTTTTTATAACATGTAGAGATTGGTGTTCTTTAGTGCACCATACAATTTTTTTTAAATGGTTGAGAAACGAAAGAGATATGGACGAAACACTACCAGTGTGTTTTTTGAGTTGAGGAGTGATGACAGAAGATAAATAAGAAAAAAATATGTATTCTTGTTAAAATTTACATATTTAGAATCTGCAAAAAAAACCATATCTGTTTCTAAAATCTCATAAAAAATGGAGTTGTGCAGCATAATCAGACGAACCGTTAAACACGAGCATATTGAAAATTTGGATATAATGTTGAATTAGCCATGGTTGATCATACTCCAAGGCACAAGCATGTTGAATCTGAAGCAAAGTACAAAGCAGACACATAGGCATAGGAATTCCATGAAAGCATCGGTGGAGGCTTGGCCTTATCATTTGGAGGGAATAAATTTTTGAATTTAAACAATACGCAAGCGTGATTTAACTGAACAAAATGCGTGTGCGTTATTTGGAAGCAAAACGCGTGCGCCTTATGTGCTGACAAATCGCGTGCTCGTTTTGTAAAACCAAAAATAGCGTTCATCATCATCTTCATCTTCATCATCTTCAACTTCATCATCATCATCATCATTAACATGATCATCATCTTCAACTTCATGATCATCATCATCACCATCAACATCATGAACATCATCATCACCTTCCTCATCATCACCATTGTCATCATCATCATCATCATCAACATGATCATCATCTTCATTATCTTCATCATCATCAACTTCCTCATCATCATCATCATCCCCATCGCCATCATCATTATCATCATCCTCATCCTCATCATCATCTTCAGCTTCATCATCACCATCATCATCATCATCATCATTAACATGATCATCATCATCACCATCAACATCATGAACATCATCATCACCATCGTCGTCATCATCATCATGAACATCATCGTCATCACCATCGTTGTCATCATCATCATCCTCCTCCTCCTCATCATCAACATCATCATCACCATCATCATCTTTATCATAATCATCACCATCAACATCATGAACATCATCATCATCATCCTCATCATCATCTTCATCATCATCACCATCATCACCTTCATCATCACCATCATCATCATCATCATCATCAACATTGCCATCATTTCCATCATCATCATCATCACCATCAACATCATGAACATCATCATCATCATCCTCATCATCATCCTCATCATCATCACCATCAACATCATGAACATCATCATCATCATCATCATCAACAACATCATCAATATCATCATCATTCATCATCATCATTCTCATAATCATCATCACCATCACCATAATGAACATCATCATCATCATCCTCATCATCATCACCTTCATCATCATCATCATCATCATCTTCATCATCATCATCTCCAACAACATCATGAACATCATCATCATCATCATCATCATCATCCTCATCATCATCATCACCATCACCATCACCATCAACATCATCTTCATCTTCTTCATCATCATCATATTCATCACCTTCATCATCACCATCGTCATACTCATCATCATCATCACCTTCATCATCATCATCATCATCATCACCATTTCCATCATTGCCATCATCATCATCATCATCACCATCAACATCATCAACATAATCAACATCATCCTCATCATCATCACCATCAACATCATGAACATCATCATCATCATCATCATCATCATCATCATCATCATGAACATCATCATCATTCATCATCATCATCCTCATCCTCATCCTCATCATCATCATCATCATCACCTTCATCATCATCATCATCATCATCACCATCATCAACATGATCATCATCATCACCATCAACATCATCAACATCATCATCATCATCATCACCATCAACATCATGAACATCATCATCCTCATCCTCATCATCATCATCACCTTCATCATCCTCGTCATCATCATCATCATTCATCATCACCATCATCATCATCATCCTCATCATCATCACCATCAACATCATCATCATCATCCTCATCATCATCAACATCATGAACATCATCATCATCATCATCATCATCATCATCATTACCATCAACATCATGAACATCATCATCATCATCCTCATCATCATCATCACCTTAATCATCGTCGTCATCATCATCATCATCATCATCATCCTCATCATCATCATCCTCATCATGAACATCATGAACATCATCATCATCCTCATCCTCATCATCACCATCAACATCATGAACATCATCATCATCATCATCATCCTCATCATCATCATCCTCATCATGAACATCATGAACATCATCATCATCCTCATCATCATCATCACCATCAACATCATGAACATCATCATCATCCTCATCATCATCATCACCATCAACATCATGAACATCATCATCATCATCCTCATCGTCATCATCACCTTCATCATCATCATCACCTTCATCATCATCATCATCCTCATCATCATCATCATCGTCAACTTCATGAACATCATCATCATCATCCTCATCATCATCCTCATCCTCATCATCATCATCACATTCATCATCATCATCATCATCAACATGATCATCATCATCACCATCATCATCACCATCATGAACATCATCATCATCATCATCACCTTCATCATCATCCTCATCCTCATCATCATCATCACCGTCAACATCATGAACATCATCATCATCATCCTCATCCTCATCCTCATCATCACCTTCATCATCATCATCCTCATCATCATCATCAACATGATCATCATCTTCACCCTCATCATTACCATCATCATCACCATAATGAACATCATCATCATCATCCTCATCATCATCACCTTCATCATCATCCTCATCACCATCATCTCCAACAACATCATGAACATCATCATCATCATCTTCATCACCTTCATCATCACCATCATCATAATCATCATCATCATCACCTTCATCATCATCATCATCATCATCATCATCACCATTTCCATCATTGCCATCATCATCATCATCACCACCATTGCCATCATTGCCATCATCATCATCATCATCATCACCATCAACATCATCAACATCATCCTCATCATCATCATCATCCTCATCATCATCACCATTAACATCATGAACATCATCATCATCATCATCATCATCATCATGAACATCATCCTCATAATCATCATCATCATCCTCATCCTCATCATCATCATCACCTTCATCGTCATCATCATCATCACCATCATCAACATGATCATCATCATCACCATCAACATCATCAACATCATCATCATCAACCTCATCATCATCAACATCATGAACATCATCATCATCATCATCATCACCATCAACATCATCAACATCATCATCATCCTCATCATCATCATCACCTTCATCATCCTCATCATCATGATCATCATTCATCACCATTCATCATCACCATCATCCTCATCCTCATCACCATCAACATCAACATCATCATCCTCATCGTCATCCTCATCATCAACATCATGAACATCATAAACATCATCATCATCCTCATCATCATCATCACCATCAACATCATGAACATCATCATCATCATCACCTTCATCATCGTCATCGTCATCGTCATCATTCATCATCACCATCAACATTGTGAACATCATCATCATCATCCTCATCATCATCCTCATCATGAACATCATGAACATCATCATCATCCTCATCATCATCATCACCATCAACATCATGAAGATCATCATCATCATCCTCATCCTCATCATCACCTTCCTCATCATCATCATCCTCATTGTCATCGTCATCCTCGTCCTCATCATCACCTTCATCATCATCATCATCATCAACATGATCATCTTCATCACCATCATCATCATCATCACCATCAACATCATGAACATCATCATCCTCATCCTCATCATCATCATCATCACCTTCATCATCATCATCACCGTCAACATCATGAACATCATCATCATCCTCCTCATCCTCATCCTCATCCTCATCCTCATCATCATCATCAACATGATCATCATCACCATCATCTTCAACTTCATCATCATCATCATCAACAACATCATCATTATCATCACCATCAACATCATGAGCATCATCATCACCATCGCCATGTTCATCATCATGAACATCATGAACATCATCATCATCATCATCATCATCATCATCCTTATCATAATCATCACCATCATCATCATCATCATCATCATCATCACCATCATCTTCATCATCATCGCCATCAACATCATGAACATCATCATCATTCATCATCGTCATCATCATCATCACCTTCATCATCGTCATCATCATCATCATCATTCATCATCACCATCAACATCATGAACATCATCATCATCATCATCCTCATCATCACCATCAACATCATCATCATCATCGTCATCCTCATCATCATCCTCATCATCAACATCATGAACAACATGAACATCATCATCATCCTCATTATCATCATCACCATCATCACCATGAACATCATCATCATCATCCTCATCCTCATCATCACCTTCATCATCATCATCGTCATCATCATCATCACCACCGTCAACATCATGAACATCATCATCATCATCCTCATCATCACCCTCATCATCATCACCATCAACATCATGAAAATCATCATCGTCATCCTCATCATCATCACCATCAACATCATCAACATCATCATCATTCATCACCATCATCCTCATAATCATCATCACCATCAACATAATGAACATCAACATCATCATCCTCATCATCATCGCCTTCATCATCATCATCATCATCATCATCCTCATCATCATCATCTCCAACAACATCATCCTCATAATCATCATCATTATCCTCATCCTCATCTTCATCATCACCTTCATCATCATCATCATCATCATCACCATCATCAACATGATCATCATCATCACCATCAACATCATCATCATCATCAACATCATCATCAACATCATCCTCATCATCCTCATCATCATCATCACCATCAACATCATGAACATCATCATCATCATCCTCATCATCATCATTACCTTCATCATCCTCATCATCATCATCATCAACGTCATGAACATCATGAACATCATCATCATCCTCATCATCATCACCACCATCAACACCATGAACATCATCATCATCATCCTCATCATCATCATCAGTGTCATCCTCCTCCTCCTCCTCATCATCATCACCGTCAACATCATGAACATCATCATCATCATCCTCATCGTCATCCTCATCATCATCATCACCTTCATCATCATCATCATCAACATGATCATCATCATCACCATGAACATCATCATCATCATCCTTGTCATCATCATCACCATCAACATCATGAACATCATCATCATCACCATCATCAACATGATCATCATCATCACCATCAACATCATCAACATCATCATCATCATCACCCTCATCACCATCATCATTCATCATGCCCATCAACATCATGAACATCCTCATCATCATCCTCATCATCATCACCATCAACATCATCATCATCATGATCATCATCAACATGAACATCCTCATCATCATCATCCTCATCATCATCAACATCATGAACATCATCATCATCATCCTCATCATCACCTTCATCATCGTCATCATCATCATCATCATTCATCATCACCATCAACATCAAAAACATTTAGAATAATTAAAAATTTTACACTTTATTGTAAATATATATTTGAAAAAATTTCCTTTGAAATGTAACTTATAGGTTCATTTCCTTTTTATTATTATTTACTCATTATCAATTATCCATCCATAAAAAAATTTAAACTAAAACAACTTTATTTGGATTAGCTTATTGTTGAGTGGGGTTTTATGATGTAATGGTTGATCCATTTATTATAACATGTTAAGTATAATTTAATTAGAAAATATATAAATAAATAAATATTTATAAATAAATTGAGATTTAAGTTTAAATTTTTATGTAATATAAAAAAAAATAGTAAACAAAATAATAAATTTGATTTATTAAACTATATAAATATATAATTTAATATATAAAATAAATTGAGTTAACAAATAACAAGTTTGATTTATTAGACTATACAAATATATAATTACTAGAAATTGTAGATTAAAAATTGAAAAAATTTGAAATGTAACTTTAAGTCAATTTCTTTTTAATCATCATCAATTATCAATTCATAAAAGATTTTAAACTAAAATGACTTTCTTAATGAATTGATTGGGATTTGAGCTTATGGGTTTTTATGATCCAATGGTTGATCTATTTATCATTACATGTTAATATAATAGATTTGTCACTTAATTATTAAGTAAATTTTATAGAAACTTAGTTAGAAAATATATAAATAAATAAATATTTATGAATAGATTGGGATTTGAAATTAAATTTTTATGTATTATAAAAATGAAATAAGCTAATCAAATGAGTTTGATTGATTAGATTATACAAGTTGATTACATTTAGCCGTGCACCCACCCCATTAATTGTGATTGAAGAGATCGCGTGTGCGTTTTGGTTATACAAATCGAGTACGCGTTTTTACTGGTCAAATCACGTGCACGTTTTGGGACTGTTAAAACAGTGAATTGTCATTATCTGAGAGCAACTTCACTGCGTGTTTTCTGAAAATTTCTATTTGCGCGCAATATTTTTCAAGAGCACGAGCTTGCCTTTGAAAATACTCACAATCCACACCATCTCCATCATTCTTTTTGTTATGCAGGTGCAACATTGAGGACATCTTCCATGGTTGAGGAGCACACAGGATAAGATATCAAGCTTCAATGTCATTTCATGGTGATGGTGGATATAACTTTCATTTCCTTATTATTCAAGAGAACCAAAGGTAAATTTTCCCATTCATTATTGTTTTGATGGGAAATATGAACAATTGAGAAGGAAGATTGAAGCACCTTGAAGGATTAATAGTTATATTAAAGCAAGTTAAAGGTTTGGAAGCTTGTAATTGAGGAGCAAAAACAAACTATATTGACATTGATCATTGTGGTGATGGGGAATGTACGTAACCGAGGAAAAAAATCAGCAAGGAAGAAGAGACCTCAAGAAGTCATCGAAGAAGAGAAAGAAAAGAAAAGAATAGACATGATGAATCGGAGGCTTTCTTTGGAAACTAATCCAAATCCAATTATAGAGGATACATCGGTTCATCCTATTAATCCAACACAAGAAGAAATTCCGCATTCACTAGAGGGACCATCTCAAGACGAAGCTCATGAAGAGGCATTGTACATGGAGCCTACTGTTGAAGAAAAAAATATTAATCAGACCATCAATGAGGATGTTGGACTTCCACCATACAACTACCAGGAAGAGAGTGAAGGACAACAAGTTGCTACTGAAATGCCAGAGCATATTGTTGATGCACTAGATGATAGAAATCCAACCCCCTTACCTCCATTAGAAAGAACACGTCGAAGAAATCCGAAGCGTATACAATTTGATGAAGGACTCCTCAATTCCATTGAAGGTATTGCTTATCAAACTCAACAGATACTAAATAAATATTTTGATTCTAAATGTGATAGAGATAAATGTAGATTATTTTTATCATTGTTAAAATCTAGGGGCATGAATATTGTTAGGAAATCGTTAGGGATAAAGATGATAAAGGCTTCTGGACCAAGTTCTCATATAGTTAAAAGCTTATTAGATGCCTTTGGTAAAATTGGTAAGAACACATGGTCAAAGGACCGCAATGCGGCTCGTCGTGTGTTGTCACAAGCAATTGTGAATAAGAACACCAGGGTCCTTGGTTTTCTCAAGCCTACATCTAAACTAGTTAATTTGAATGTAAAAACCCTCCGTAGGTATTCTATTAGAAGAGAACATCTCGACACAACCACCTAGACAGATTTTTGGGCCTTTATTGGTCGATTGCCACGTCGTGACAGGAAGCTAGTTGATGCAGTAAAGGGACTAGTGCAGAGTTTTTGGCATGATCACACAAGGCCTTCTTCAAACCAAAAGGATGTACTAAAATTGAGAAGGGGTTCAAAGGACCGTGAACCACATATTAAGCATCTTATTGATATAACACAAACAGAACTATACGAGAAATTTAGGAATGAACATAGACAATTGAATTTGGGGCAAAGATTTTTTGAGAAATGTAAGCCCTGGTATATTAGAATAAATACTCTTCGTAACACTTGTTGTTGTAGATGCCATGTAGAATACGAATATTACTATGAAACATTTTTGTACATTCGTCGTGTGTTGCATACTAACCATGTGCAGGATTGCTCCTTGACAATACCACCGATCTCATCAAGAGAATTCATTCATAGTATCACGTGCAATAGGCCTGAGGGGCAAACTTACTATGCAAAATCCTGTTTGGATGGAACTTGCTCCAACTGTGCTGGAATGGAATTATTGAGCCAATGTATGCACGAGACTGGAGACAATGAATTTGGGAATATGGTTACAGACATGAAAAGTTTCAAATATATCAGCTATCAAATAGTCCCAGGGAAAGAAAGCAAAAAAATACAATTGGTGACATCTCAGGTACATGCATTTATCTATAAAATTATGTTCAGAATAGTTGCATTTCATTCCTTACTTACAAAAAAACCTGATATTGAGATCATTTTGTGTCAACAGGTACAAGTTAGTGTCTTCGTCAAGGAATTTATTGAAAAGACACATCAATATGTTCAGCATGTCCACTTGGCACGATGGCAGGATGAGAAGTTTAGAATATGCAGAGATACATTTCCTCGTGGTACTATACTTTCAGTTGTTGATTTTGCCGAGAACTACACTCTGTAACCTCAAAATGAGATCCAAAGTCAGTATTATCACTCTGAGCATGTTTCCTTGATGGTGCATATCACATATAGGCATGGCCCAAATAGTAGTGAAGAGCAAAGAGAAATTCTAAAGGAATATCACTTCTACATAAGTGATGATAGGTGCCATGACTTCCACTATGCACGTCATTGCTTCATCATGTTCTATGATCATTTGAAGGGTAGGAACATACAGATGGATCAACACTGGATTTGGTCTGATGGATGTGCTGGTTAGTTCAAAAATGCACGCATATTTCAATGGCTGTGTTCACTGCATAAAAACTACAAAGTTCCACATATGTGGAACTATTTTGAGACTGGGCATGGTAAAGGAGAGCATGATGGAGCCGGAGCATGTGTCAAAATAGCCCTACGAAGAGAGGAATTGAAATTATCTACAATATCTACTATTCAAAATGCTCAATCTATAGTTAGGTGGTGCACGTCAGTAATGGAAGAGGAATCAACTATGCGAGCAGAATCCACAAGAAAGAGACATGTGGAGAGATTTTTTTGGGAGGTGGTAGACATAGATCGTTCACATGCATGGGAATGCAAGACTGTTCCTGGCACTCGTGGCTTTCATTCGGTTTGAAGCTCTGATAACCCAGTATTTGAAATTTGGACCAGAAAACTCGCCTGTTTTTTCCCTCCTTGCTGTGATGGTGACTGGGATGTGTGTGAATCATTGGATTGGGTTGATGGATGGGATCGCATATCAATTCCACTTGATCAACGTGCAATTGTTGAGTTAACTCCATTGGAAGAAGACCAATCGTTTATTTCTATAGATTTTGATCATGTATTAGACCTTGTACAACCTGGTATGATGCATTTCCTTAACATTTTTTTGTTAAATTTACGTAGTCTTGAAACTCACATTAATGGCCTTGTATCACACAAAAAATATTTGATCATATACCTACAATCATACTATGCAGCACACATATACGTAGTGGTTGCCTCAAAAGATAGTGAATGGGGTGGTGATTACTGGTTGGCACGCTGTATAGAGGGAAAAAAAACCCTCATTATATCCATGACTGATGATGAAAACAACCACTTCCCCACTGGGTCTATGGTTGTTAAAGGTGAATACCTTACACATGACAACAATGCAAGAAAGAAGAGTGGATATGTTTACAGGGATTACAAACTAGATGCAAGTGTGTATCACTTTACCAACTTAATCATTGGTACAAACCTCTAGGTACGAACAATGCCTAGCTGAAATTCATCGAAGGTACGCTACTTCTTACCGGATACAAAGCACGAGAGACTAATGGAGACCATTGTTATAAGAGATGATTC